>OY720451.1:64783419-64845919 GCA_963082715.1 Harpalus rubripes
AGCAAGGTCACCCGAGGATTAAGAGATAACATATGGCACGTTAGTTACATAACACTCTGTATAGTTTTTATTTACTTAGATTGCATAATATTAAATTATAGTTATTTACTTCATAAAAAAAATAAAATTTGGCGCATAAAAATTCACAGTTCATAAGAAAATAAATAATTTATGGAGAAGATAAAGTATAAGTAATTTGCTATTAAAATAATTTTAATTATGCCAAGTCTAAAGCACAAAGCTTTTGTAAGATATCAATCTCTTGTGATCTCCCTTTCTTTCATTTAGCTGTAGAGGAGGGTGCAGACAAATTTATTCCAATAAAATTTAAAGCAGCCTGCATATATTGAGTTATTTTCCACTTACAGCTCTCTAAAATAGATTGTAATTTCAGGCAGGTTTTTTTCGTGGCAACAAATGAATTAAGGAAAATGTTACAGATTTAGAATACGAATTACAATGAAAATATTCCAATAAAATCTCACTTTTTGTTTGATAAAAACGAAAAACTAAATGTTAATTAAATGTTATAGTTATAATCAATAGTTATATCACGAGTGCTAAGAATTTAATCGATTCAATTTGACATGTTTGGCTTATGCAATAAATTTTGTTTAAAAATCTAATGTGGCCAGCACATAACCTCTCGCCAGATATTTTTTTTTCTTTTTCTTTATATTCGTATTTTTTCGAAAATTCATTTTGTATTCTTTTTTACGTATATTCTTTTGCGTTGTTGACTTTTTTTTATTTTCATAATGATGTACAATTTTTTTGACAGTGGCATACAAATATTTCTGACAGTGACATTTGAATTTCTTGCCTTGAAATAGTTTGATCTGAGATTTATTACATCAAATTATTTTATATGCATTTCTTTATCTCTAAATCTATAGAAGATATAATAATGAATTTATATTCATCGAATAAAGAATTTAACTTTCTTTAATATAAGTATTTACATAAATTTTCAATAATAGTATATTAAAGAACGTGTTTTATGTTTCAAAATTTAGAAAACGAGCGTTAGTTTTCTAATTGACATACTATTTTTTATATTTTTCCCCTTCTACAATAACATTTACTTACTCAATTTGCGATTATATTTGTAACCATTTGTACATTTTCACGTAAATTTTATTTTCGAAGAAAAACTATTTTGTGCTTCTAGTAAAGTGCCATTTCCGGTTATTTTCACCAGAATCTAATGGGCTCTTTCCATTACAGAAAAAGTTCGAAATACAAGGTTTCAAAATTTTTTGAATGATAGTATTTGAGTTAGAGTTGAGGATCCACATATACATACACACACACGTATACACATACACACAGATGTCATCGTGAAAATGTTGATATTGGATTCTAGGGACCTTAAAACGTAGTCATTTTGATATGCGATTTTTAGCATGATCCCTATACCTCCCTTACCAAGAGTGGCGGGAGGTAAAAAGGACAGAAGATGTTACCAACAAAAACAAGGAGAACCAATGTTACGTTGCTGCGGTTCGGTTGTAACCATTTTCACCGCTACCGAATTAGAAATTGTTAGAACATCTTAGGTTAACCATTGTTAAAATTTGTTATTATTGGAATATATGAGAAATATTCGTTTTCCGGGAATGGACTGTGTCATATTTTGAGTGAGAGCTCAACGTTTCGCCCGCAGTCGTATGGGGCATCTTCAGGAGCAAGAGGGATAGTACTGTCTTAAACAAGGTTACCCGACGTGTCAACCACGCTAGAGGCCGAGTTTAAGCAACAAGAAGGGGAGACTCAGTTTAGAAGCTTACCCGACGTGTAAACCACGCTAGAGGCCAAATAAACCAAGTGACGGCGTTTAAGACAGTACTATCCCCCTTGCTCCTGAAGATGCCCCATACGACTGCGGGCGAAACCTTCAGCTCTCACTCAAAATATGACACAGTCCATTCCCGGAAAACGAATATTTCTCATGACTCAGACTGTGGAAGCCTACGCAATTATTGGAATATATCCTTATTCCTTTTGACAGCAATGATTTAAATGTCAACAGAACAAGGGAACAGATTCGAATTTGTTCATTTTGATGGTCCGCTAATCAAAGAATTGATTAGCGTTTCTCCAACTTGGACTTATCCTTAGTAATACACCTTTCATAACGTAAAGTATTGCAGCCTCTGCTTGAATATATGGTCTAAATATGTTGAAGTTGAATTATATTTCACGTTGTTGGGTTGGCACTCGTGGCGTGACGTTGTGGCTCATCACGCTCCATCATTTTTGACATGCGCATGAACTTAATTCGGCCAGTGGCGGCGCGATAAGGAAGGACTACAACCCTGTGACTTATGACACCCATCATTCAACTACATTGTATACATACATAACCCGTTACCGTAATGTTCCCTAACTGTTGCTGTACTACGGTGATTAGCTTGCTACGCTTCTCGCCTAATACAATCTATGTATCGCATATATTGATCTGGTTATTATTGACACCCTGATAGATATAGCTGATAATTGATTGAGATAAAATACCAACTTATAAAATCGCTAAAGGTAAAATATCTGGCGAGAGGTTATGTACTGGCCACATCAGATTTTTACCTCCCGCTAAGAGAGGTATAGGGCGCGAGCAGACACGTGACTCGAGCGACCTTGAAGTGTTTAGACTCAACTGATTTGTGTGCGCGTGTCAATTTGCCAAAAACAATGTCACTTTGACAAGATCAATGATTTGACTTATTTTGATTTGAACTGCTATAATGTTATTATTTTACAATTTTCAGGTAGTAAAACACATGAAATTAAAAATAATATTTTAACTGTTTAAATTTAAAATAAGTCAAAACATTGCTCTTGTCAAAGTGACATTATTCTTGTCAAAGTGACACGCGCACACATATCAGCTGATTTCAAACCCTTCAGGGTCGCTCGAGTCGCGTGTCTGCTCGCGCCCTATTGAATTCATGCTAAAAATCGCATATCCAGATTTTAGTGAATAAGCACGTTTTAAGGACCCTAGAATCCGATTATAACATATTTACGATGATGTCCGTATGTGTGTGTGTGTGTGTGTGTGTGTGTGTGTGTGTGTGTGTGTGTGTGTGTGTGTCTGTGTGTGCGTGTGCGTGTGACCATTAGGTTCGTGACAGTGATTTGTGCTTTCTATTCTGTCTGTTGCCTAAATATTTAGTGTATTTATTACAGTCAGCAAAAGTATTCGAAAAAGTATACTTACAGTAATATTTAGACAGATGCAACTTGCTTTAAGTTGTCAAAATACATTATGACATTTCGAGTTTAGGTGGTAAAGCATTGAACTAATTCATTATTACCGGATTCAAATTGTGAAAGAGTCAATTTCAAATTCATTTCCTAAATACAATCTGTAAATTTACTGTAAAAGTTTCTCGAATATCAACTACTCTTACTGCAGCATTAAGTTTCGATCGAAGCATCTTACACAAAACAACAATTGTTTACTTCATAAATAACAAACTAAGCTATCAGTGTGTGTTCGAAAAAACACTCTCAACAGCAACACGAAACAGTAACCAGATCAACGGTGGCCCTGGCTCTAGGTTATAACATTCCTGCTCCGGTATTCGATCCTGGAAGTTAATGTCAGAAGGTGATATATTCCCAGTAACTTCCAGGCACGTACTTGGGAGTGTGTTTGGCCCATTAGTTATCACTCTGTTACTAACGTAAATCATAATGATACAATACTGGAATTCGCAAAAGATGTTTTCTATAGAGCACGTGATCCGAGTGAGTATAGGATTTCATTTAAAACTGAAATATAGTCAATTTTAATGAAATGTTACACAAGTTGTGTAAGATTGTCTAATGGCTTCTTAAACCAAACTTGTTTTAGTTGTACTCAAAATGATTAGGCAGAAGACGTACGTCATCAACCTGAAAAAGGCCATTTAAAAAGATATATAACTTGAAGAAATTATTTGGCGTTATTTATTTAACAAAAATATGATGTGGACACCACACGACTTCCTTTTACGCAAGACCAATATGAAGTATAGACCCAATTATAAAATTGCACGTATTTGACGTAATTTGACATTAACATCTATTTTTTATTTTTTGTAGTTTTGTCCTAATCCATAGCTCATAGCAGGCTTCATTATAAAAACCAAAAAGTATAGAAGTTTAAATTTACATATCTCGCTTATACAAAGGGCTAATTTAATAATACTTGATGTGTTAGAATTTAATTCTCTAAAACTATTATTTGAAGCATTTATTTCTAAAATCAAAATCAAACCATTTTATTCAAGAAACAATTTCAGGTAATATATCATTTACGGTTACCTTGGTTTAACCAAAATCTACTATGTTATTCCAATTGACATAAAAGTCTTATATACCAAATCTGAAAAGTTTTGGATTATATTTTAAAATAGTTTTTCATTAAAATCTATTATAGGCTTCAAATAAAGTACCATTTCACCTAATTACAAAATTTCAACTTTCTACGGCTTACAGTTTTTGAGTTATGCGAGATACGTACGTCAAAATGGATTCAAGGATGGTGAAAATGGATATTCCCGTTGAAATCTGAAAACCGAACTTTTTCGCGATTACAATACTGCCTTTACTTTGTATAAGGAAGTAAAAAGAAGAAAAAGATGCACTAGTATTAAGGAACGTATATATTAATTAATTAATAATAATTCCTTTTACGGAATATAAAATGTATCTATAAATATTTTACGTTGTACGCCTATGGGTACGAAATAAAGTGAAGTTATTTGCAAGTAATATATCAGACTGTGTCTAAATAATCTTTATGTTCCGTATGAACCGTTTATTACTAGGATATGGTGTATATAAACACATCTATAACAACCGGGGCATTATATGAGGGCATAATGGTTCATTATGCCCGCATTATAATCCGATCATCCTTCATGGACTTTAAATTAGAAATAATATGAACGGTATATAATATAAATTATTTTCTTTTTAATTTTTATTCAGTACAATTATAATAATAATAATAATAATGATTAATTACAACAATTAATACATTAATTGATTACAACAATGGACCTTTCCAATTTAAAGAGATAGAAGATATGCGCAACGGGGATCTGCGCATAGTAAGAACAACTGAGATCTATGACGTTTGATTCTAAAACATTTAGACGTAAAATGTGAGAATATCTCGGATAAGTTTAAAAAATCTTATCGAAATAAGTTACAAAAGCTTTTATTGGAGGTAAAATGTCTAACGATGCAAATTTTCACTGAGAATACAGGTATTTTAATGACTGCAATATTTTTGACGTTTCGTTTGACAGCCCAACTGGCAGTTGTTCGCGCCATTTTCTTACTATTTGCAGCGATAGAAAGAGATAGCCCTTAAATTGGAAAGGTCCATTAATATAATACGAAAACAGCTTTGAAAGCACAACACAGAAATCATTTTTAATTTAATAATAACACTTAAAATTGATTCTAAAAGGGCCTTAAGAGGCATATTTACCCCTGTGCTAAAATATGAAGCGAAAATTCAAATAAATTGTTTCTGTACTAGAACTATTAACATTTTGAAAAATTCAACACAACACAAACCTACTTGCTATATTAATCTGCATTTTAAAAAATAATTATTGAAATCTATTAGTATTTGACTTTGATTTTATAGACAAAACAGCATTTCTCGATTTTCCCATAAAATCAAAGTCAAATACTAATAAATTTCAATCATAATATTTTTAAAATGCAGGTTAATATCGGAAGTAGGTTTGTGTTGTGTTGAATTTTTTTAAATGTTACTAGTTCTAGTAGAGGAACAATTTATTTGAATTTTCGCTTCATATTTTAGCACAGGGGTAAATATGCCTCTTTTCACCACACATGTACATAGTAAGTAAATCGAATTGCAGACTGCAATGTTTCGCATTCATTTTTGACGGTTGATGGATCACTAATTTTTTGGGGAAGATATTTATCTACATTTGAATAAATTTTTGATATTATTTAAGGTCACATGTGACACATCCGAACCATTACAAACCCTCTAAAATATAATAATATTCAGAAAAGTGCATAAGAAATAAAGAACTGGGATCTGTCATGTGAAAACGAACCTCACAATATAATACTTACATCTTCTATAGACGATAATGGAATAATTAGGGGGACATTTATGTGTTTCTCTTCCTCAAAGTATGCAGAAGCATTCAAAATAATTTCTTTACACCGTTTCGATAAAATATCTTCCGAAACATCAAATTCATCCATTTCATCGTCTCCAACGATATAGAACGTTGATGTTTTAAAAATAAATAAATGTTGATAATAAACAAAACAATTAAACAACATCCTTAGCAGCGCCAAAACTTAAGCATTATTGTAATCAAAATTATTATATTATAAATGAAAACTTATTTCATATACTTTGATGAGACATAAAAGCACCACGAGCGTTACTGGATGATAATGCCCATTGGACGACATCTATCCTCCTGACATTATCATCGTAACGCCCTTGGTACATAAAATTATATTCGCGAATAATAATATAGCGGAAACGAAAGCATCAAAAGCAAATCTGACAGTAATTGGTTTTCCTTTATTTACTACTATTAGATTTAATAGTATATTATGTTATTAGGAGTAGAAAGCGGTCTTTTTGTGTTGAACCCAGCTATTGCGGCCGAGGCGCTAGCCGAGGCTACGCAAGCTGGATAAAACACAAAAAGGGCGTTCTACTCCGAATGACATATACTATTTTTTCTTCAAGTGTTTCAAAGAATTTTTTGACATTTTTTTTGGAATTTTTTAATTGTAGAGTTTGCAATTTCTGCCAAAGCAGGCTGTGTACACTACAAAACAAAAACAACACAACTGTCAAATAACAATTTTCAATATAATATGTGTTGCTGTGACAACTGCCGCCGCCAGCGGTGAACTGAAACACTAACATTTTTTTTACTAGTACAACAATAACAACATTTTTGTACTAGTAAGACAATGAACATCTTCTACAGTGTGTGTACAGGAGCATAATATTAATATTATAATACGCTTGAAGAAAAAATTAATTTTTATTATAATCAAAGATTTTAGAAAAAAAATAATACATGACTCGTCAGTAAAATGTCTGTACTTTACTCGGAGTATATATTTTAATACATTTTCCTAACTTATGTAAATCACTATTTTCATACAAAAGTTAAAAATGTAAAGACTTTCTCCAAGGTGCCTTTTTGTATATAAAACAAATTTAAAAACTTGTTGAATGGAAATCACAAAAGTCGTAAATCGTAGTCAGGCGAAATTTTCTGTATACTTTTGCATGTTTGAATAAATAAACAATCGTCAGAGACTTCCTTTCTTTGATACTACTCACGATAAAGTTTTATGTGCCTTTTCGAGAAATATTCCCATAATCATACTAAATTATATGATAGCATATCAAGTAGACATTGGTGACTAAATTTTCAATAATATTTTAATAATATTTGTGATTTACAGTACAGGTAAATAACATTATTAATAATAGCTATCAACCAGTGCTAAAAAAATGTTCACTTTAAATACAATGTAATTTTTTTGCGAATTTTAATAAAATAATATTTGTTCCATGATCAGTGTGCAGGGACGTACACAGGATATTTTTTTGGGGGCGGTCCAGCTAAATGCCATATCTAAGAGCTAATTTTTAAAATTCCTAAATTAAAAAAATTAGCAATTAAATTGATATTTGTTTTTTTTACAGGAGAAAAAAATAAACTGTAGATGGCAGGTCGGACGACGATAAATCATCCCATTTGACCGCCATTTTGTCTAGCAAAATAGTGATGTCATTTGTAATTTTTACTTCAAAGTGTAAATATTGAAACGACTTATGATTTATATTTAAAATAAACATTAATTTTACTCGCTAATAAATGTTAAAAAGTGACATTTTTCCCATTTGCTACGTTCACAAATCTCTCACCAGGTATCAGCAACTTTATTTTTTTCTCCAATATGTATTCTAGGGGCGGTCCGGACTTACAGGTCTGCCCCCATGTGTGCGCCCCTGTCAGTGTGTCCTGTAGTATATACCTTTTAATTTTTTGCTCGAAGTATGGAAACACCCTGTATATTTAAATTTTGAATAAGGATGTATATCTCTTTCATAAATGTTCTTATTTATGGGCATTGTGTATATTTAAATGAAAACCATTTTTTTCAATAATTAAAATAAATTATGCCAGGTGTCTGCTTTTTTATGGACCGTAGGAAATACGATGGTAAAATTTTCATATGGTTGGAAATTCTGTCCTAAAGTGTAAAAGACTAATAAAAAAATATATCATCACGGCATATTACCCATTGCTGGGTGTGCCAATCTGCTTTGTACGCAGATATCGGTAATGATGATGACATATTTGTACCGTGCGGGCGTTTACCAGGCGTCACCTCACGGGGACTCATTGTTTGCGTGGAGAGTGCACCACAGAAGTCAATTTTGTGCCATTTAAAGTTCGAAATATTTGGCGTCGGTCGGGATCCAACCCGGTTCCCCAGATTCGCGACCAGATACTCAGGCACCCCATGAATTAAAGTGTAAATACAAAATATCTTCAGAATAAAAAACTGTTTACATACCTTTCATTCGCAAAAGACGGGCAAAATAAAAGTTATAATTTTTAGATATTTACAGAGTGCAATGAGCAATGGCTCACAACTCGCGCCCCAGAGCGAATGAGGAAACACGAGACAGCACTCGGATGTGTAATTTCGAAGAAAAAAAAATCTAGCTTAAAAGATATTCGAGAAAAGACGTCTTAACATTGACCAATCAGAGACCTAAACTTTTAACGTGTGCTTGCCGTAATTTTACGTTACTATGGTTATATACAAATCAAATCTTCTTTAAAATGTGTGGGCGACTGTAGTTTTCGAAAAATGTCAGTGTCAAATTAAATTTGGCAAGGTGAATAAAAAAAGGCAAATTCTTACCACGGATTCAGCCGCTGATTACTTAGAAATGAATATAATTTTCGGAAAATTATTTTTTTTAATTTATAACTAAGTGAGAGTAATTTTGGTATGGCTGAGGAAGAATATTTGCAAGCTTTATAAATGAGAAGTAGAGTATTTACATTCTGTGAACTACGTTGAATACGATATTGAATAGCCGGACAATGTCTGTACGATACAAAGGACAACATGCTCCGTCAAGTCTGCTCTGCTCCTGACAGGATTATGCTTGACATGCTTATGTCTTAATGATAAGACATACTCAGCCATAGCACTATTATACATCCAGCCTTTGACTATTAGTGCATTTATATATTTAAAGAAGATGTAACTGAAATCAGGTCACCTTAAGGTACGGTTCTTGCGGTCATCAGTAACGGTCAGCAATGCTGGACTGCTTCATTGTTATGGTTATGTGTAAATCTCGGATTATATGCAAAATGCATATTTTTGCATTTTTTGCATATTTCATTGTGATGTGCATATTTGTGCATATTTTCTAAATGTTAGGTTATTTTTATCAATTTTAATAAAATCCTAATAATAATTCTTATATTTTCTTTTGTATATTTCAATGCGATGTGCATATTTGTGCTTATTTTTAAAATTTACGTTACTTTGTTAATTTCAATAAAACTCTCATATCTATTGAAGAACATTGAAGTCACCGAACGCCGCCAAAAATTACCCAGAATTTCATTGGCTGTAATTTCCTAATACTAATCCCTTACAGAGAAAGTAACGGTCATTCTAGCTTTAAATATTTCTGTCGATTTCATTAGGTTTGTTCGTTCCGCTACCCTGCGTCTATCACAAACCGCGGCGGTGAAATTTGCTGTTCTTTTCGATTCGCGGTTCACTGTAAAATCATTAGATTCTGTTCGTTCCGTTTTTCTAGTAACTTGCGGTAAAACGCCGCGGCAGCTGGCGGTGATAATTTTTACAGTGACTCATGACTCGGTGGTAAAAAAATAATCCGCGTTAATGTTCGCGTCTACATATGAAGTGCCAGTATAACAGTGTTTGACAAATAAATATTTGAAAAAAATTGTTATTTTTCAATAAGTATGCGTAATGTTTCAGTTTTAGAAATTGAAATACATTTATAAAATATATAAATGTCAATGTCATATGAATTATGATTTTTAACAAAGTAAATTTAAATGATAACAATAGTAAACAATTAAAATAATGGAAAATGGAATAATATATTTTTACTGAGTATCCTTTATAATTATAATAGTCTGATGTATCTTCCAAAATAATTTAAGACAAACGGATCGAAGAGAAAAATAATTTTTAGTAACTTAAATTATTACCGCGGCGATTGGCAGTGAATCGCAAAATGCAGCGACAATTACCGCCGCGTTTTGCAGTAAAACGCAGCATAGCGGAACGAACAAACCTATTATCTTAGTATAGAGAGGAGGTGGAAAATGTACATTACTTTCAATTACATTTTGAAACCATTCATTCTGCTTTTACCTATGGAACAGTAACGTTTTTATAGTAAAATGCATATTACAAGAACACTTTGTCGTAAAACGATTTATAAAACTATTTAAATTAATATAATATAATGAAAAATAATGTACTACTCTTGCTCTACGGCTTGTCACTCTAATATTTTACTGGGTATAAAAGTATATGGCCTCCTTAATAAGCAGTTAAAATTTGAAACAGAAACTATTTAAATTACTGTACATAAAGATGAAAAATAATGTACTACTCTTGCCCTACGGCTTGTCACCCCAATTTTTTTACTGGATATGCAGTTAAAATTTGTTTAAAAAAAAAGTTTATAAAATAATGGATTCAAAATTATTTGCGTGGATTCGTCCGTACCCGGAACTGTCTATAGACGGCGACAATATTTTCTGTAAACCTTGTGGCAAGTCGATAAGTTGTTTAACATACATTTGTTTTTAATAACAAATTCAATTGATTTTATTTGTTATTTAATAGATATCCAGCACAAGAAAGAACCTGATTGACCAGCACTGCAGGACTCCTTTTCACAAATGAAATTCTGAAAAGAGAAATATCGAATTTATCACAGACATCCATACGGGAATCTTCGTTGGTTCATTGAAGAAAAACTTTTGACATGCTTATCTTTCATCATATTTCTATAAGATTAGATTCTGTTACCCAATTTGAAAGAAAACATATGTGTTTGTGCGTCTTATAAATTTTTGTAAGACCTTCTTACCCAGATGAACATACAAAAGAGTGTACCAAAGCGCCGGTTGTGTAAAATAAAATAAATGCTATAAGACTGAGAATTCAACTAATTATTAACACTGAATTGTTATTTTTTTCCGATTTTTTATGTTAAATATCAATATCTGTATTCAATGAAATATATATTCATCCTGTTGTAGAATATTGTTAAATGTTCCCGCTATTTATATTTTGTATGTAGTGTGTAAGATGGCAGCACTGTTCCATCTTTTGTACGAGCAGGACAGTTGAGTTGTAACAGGCAGAGAAGCAGCAACGTGTGTTGGCACGTTGGCTCAAAATAAAGATTAACATCAATCAATATAGTGTTATTACTTTTACAAAGCCAAAAGAGTCATGTAATCCCAACACATCCCTTTTAAACTGAAAGTATTTATGAAAATATTTGTTGTGTAATACAGTGTTTTACACGATCAAAGACAAGGTTTACTGGGAACATTGCAGAAAGGCGTCGTTTTAAGCTGTATTTATTATATTTACTTAGGAAAAAACTAATCCAGGGTCGAGTGATTCTCCGGTTTCCTGCCTTTCGCACTACACTACTTCTGAAGTGGCTTAAAATTAATTTCTCTACCTTTTGTGTCTTTACCCTTCAAATTAAAACGCAAAACAGCCCAATAACTTCATTTGCTTTGCTCAAGATGAAGATGTTGCAGACATTAAAATCCTATCATTAAAAGAATTTTATAAACCATTCCAGAAGAAATTAGAAAAAAAAACACATTTTTTTCGCCTGTCTACAAGAAGTAAAAATCTGATGTGGCCAACACATAACCTCTCGCCAGATATTTTACCTGGTTGTACGCATAAAACGAAAAATATTTTTAAATACAAATACATATATTCAAGTCTCACTACAAAATAATTATTTTAATATAAATTATGTACAATACATACATTTTCTTTATATTCAATATCCTGAAATTTTCATTTTCTACTTTCCTTTTCTTTTTCTTTATATTCGTCATTTTTTCGCAAATTCCTTTTATATTCTTTTTTACGTATATTCTTTGGCGTTGTTGACTTTTTTTATTTTCATAATCTTCATAATAATGTACAAATATTTTTGACAGAGGCATACAAATATTTTTGACAGTGACATTTATGTGTCAATTACAAACATTTGAATTTCTTGCCTTGTAGTAGTTTGATCTGAGATTTTTTACATCAAATTATTTTATATGCCTTTCTTTATCTCTAAATCTATAAAAGATATAATAATGAATTTATATTTGTCGAATAAAGAATTTGATATTTAGATAATTTTTTTCTTGTAACTACTACTTACGGTTGTCCAATTGTTACCAAAACTGACTGGATTCTTCCCATTATTGTTAGATTGATGAATCCGTAGTTAAAAATGTCTTAAGTCTTGTAGTATTTGAGATATAGTGAATCCAACATCCACACACACACACATCCACACACACACACACACACACACACACACACACACACACATCCACACACACATCCAGACACACATCCGCACACACACACACATCCACACATACACACACACATCCACACATACACACACGCACGCACACACACACACACACACACACACACACACACACACACACACACACGCACACACACAAACACACACACACACAAACACGCACACATCCACACACACATACGGACATCATCGTAAAAATGTTATAATCGGATTCTGGGGACTTTAAAACGTGCTTATTCATTAAAATCTGGATATGCGATTTTTAGCATGAATACAATACCTCTCTTAGCGAGAGGTAAAAAAGCAAATAATAAACACAATTTTCGATAAATAATATTTAGACGATTTTTTTCTTGTAACTACTACTTCCGGTTGTCCAATTGTTACCAAAACTGACTGGACTCTTCCCATTAATGTTAGATTGAGGAATCCGTAGTTAAAAATGTCTTAACTCTCATAGTATTTGAGATATAGTGAATCCAACATCCACACACACACACACACACACACACACACACACACACACACACACACACACACACACACACACACACACACACACACACATCCACACACACACACACACACACACACACATACGGACATCATCGTAAAAATGTTATAATCGGATTCTAGGGACCTTAAAACGTGCTTATTCATTAAAATCTGGATATGCGATTTTTAGCATGAATACAATACCTCTCTTAGCGAGAGGTAAAAAAGCAAATAATAAACACATAGTAAAATTTTTGTTGATAAAGCATGTTCGTTACGTTTATGGGTTTTCCTTTTTATACGTACAAAACGTATGTAACATATGTTTGGAGATATACAATACATAATAATCATTTTATACTATATAGTTGGACCTCTTTAATCCGAATTAATAATTGCACTGGTTGATCCGGATTATCGAAATGTTCGGATTATCGAACAAATTACAGAAAATATCAATTTTCTTAATTCTCTAAGAATTTCCACATTCTCACAATAAAAAATGCATTATTTTCAAATGTAAAATTAAAAAATCTGATGTGGCCAGTATATCACCTTCAATCAGTTCCATATATTTTGTACTAATTCTATACAAACAGTTTCTTGCACAAGATTCCATATTTCAAGTACATTACCTTCTGTCAGTTTTATGTATTTTGTACAAATTCCGTCATCTGCCAATCAGCATTTTCCTAATATAGTAGCAGTTTCCATGGTTATAGCATAGCTAGCTGCTTTAAGAAATTTAATTTCTTTATATTTTTTTTAACTCTATGTCCATTGAATATGAAGTATAAAATGTAATCAAATCGTATAGAGAATAAAATATTCTTTAATATTTATAATAACATTAAGTATGGAAAAATGATATTTATCAGTGTTTTTTTTTTCAAGACTGTTAAAATCTTAAAATAACGGTACTTCCGGTTGACCAATTATAACCAAAATATAATCATCTCTTCACATGGATGTAAAGAAAATAAATATGAAAGATTTATATTTTTTTGAATTGTAGTATTTGAGTTATCGGATCCGAAAAAATCGTCACATACACACACACACACACACACACACACACGCGCACGCACACACTCACACATGCACACATACATCATCGTAAAAATAGTAAAATCTTATTCCAGGGACTCTAAAACGTGCTTATTCATCAAAAACTCACCACCGAATGTTTTGACCAAAGACAATATCTTCCGTACCTAAAGGTGACGGAAGGTAAAAACAACTGTACTTGCTACATATGAATAACAAAATAAAGTACATATAGGCATAGTACATAAATCTATATTAAAGTCAATAATAAATCTAAGAAACTGTAAACTGTGATTTTGCTCTTTTTAATGTTCGCTTCTTCTGCCTTTTTGGCTCGTTTTTACCTTCCGTCACCTTTAGGTAAGGAAGGTATTGTCTTTGGTCAAAAAATTCGGTGGTGAGTTTTTGATGAATAAGCACGTTTTAGGGTCCCTAGAATACGATTTTACTATTTTTACGATGAAGTCTGTATGTGTGTGTGTGTGTATGTATGTGTGTGTGTGTGTGTGTCTGTGTGTGACAAAATTTTCTAATGCGATAACTCTCATACTACAATTCCAAAAATTATAATTCTTTCGTATTCCTCTTCGTTACAGCCATGTGAAGAGCTGATTAGATTTTAGTTATAATTGGTCAACCGGAAGTACCCTCATTTGAAGATTTTAACAGTTTTTCTTGAAAAAACGATGTTAAATATCATTTTTTCACATTTAATGTTATTATAAATATTAAAGAATTATTTATTCTCTATACGATTTGAATGCATTTTATACTTCATATTAAATGGACATAGAATTAAAAATCTGATGTGGCCAGCACATTACCTTCCGTCAGTTCTATGTATTTTGTACAAATTTCAAACGGAAAGTTCCTTGCTAAATTAAATATTATATTTCTTGTATATTACCTTCCGGCAGTTGCATGTATTTTATGCAAATTTCATACAGAAAATTATTATTTTGTGACGTTTTCGATATACAGTGTAATGTATCTGCAGAAATAAAAGATTTATTATTATTATTATTTCTTGTACATTACCTTAAAGCAGTTGTATGTATTTTATACAAATTCCATACAGAAAGCAAAAGATCCTATATTTTCAATAAAATTATAAGACAAACACACCAATTTCACTTGACACTGACATCTTTCAATCAGAATTTTCTTAATATAGTAGCTGTTTTCATAGCTATGGCTACTTTGTGAAATTTAATTTCTTTATAATTTTTTAAATATATATCCATTTAATATTAAGTATAAAATGCAGTCAAATCGTATAGAGAATAAAATATTCTTTAATATTTATAATAACATCAAATGTGAAAAAATTATATTTGACATAGTTTTTTCAAGAAAAACTGTTAAAATCTTCAAATGATGGTACTTCCGGTTGACCAATTGTAACCAAAATCTAATCAGCTCTTCATATGGATGTAACGAAGAAGTATACGAAAAAATTATAATTTTTGTAACTGTAGTATTAGAGTTATCGCAGACGAAAATTTTGTTACACACTCACACACATCCACACACACATCTACACACACACACACACACATACAGACATCATCGTAAAAATAGTAAATTCGTATTCTAGGGACCCTAAAACGTGCTTATTGATTAAAAACTCATCATCGAATTTTTTGACCAAAGACAATACCTTCCTTACCTAAGGTGACGGAAGGTAAAAAATTATAAAGACATTAAATATCATGTATATTAGTCAGCTTTGCTATAACTCTGGAAACAGCTGCTACATTAAGAAAATAGAAAATTCTGATTGAAAGGTGTCAGTGTCAAGTGCAGTTGACAGTATGTTTATGTTATAATTTTACTGGAAATATAGGATCTTTTGTTAGAAACTTTCTGTTTTGAATTTGTATAAAATACATACAACTGCCTTAAGGTAATGTACAAGAAATATAATCTTTTTCAAGGAACTTTCTGTATGACATTTATACAAAATACATAGAACTGACGGAAGGTAATGTGCTGGCCACATCAGATTTTTTTATTTCCGATAGAATGTGAATGTGGTGTTCCGATTCATCATTTTCTTCTGCCCACTTCAAACACGTTTCAAAACTTCTGACTGCATTTTTGTGCTTTACATGTCCTAGTATCACTTCTACTTCTTCGTCGGAGCTTGATTCATTATGTTCCAAAATATCCATATTATTTGTGGATTCCCATGATTCTTCATGTCCGATATCTTAAATTTGATTTATTAGCGCAGTAACCTCGTTTATTTATCTTTCTCTACCCTCCAACTCCATTCTGTCAATCCACTGTAATAGTGGAAGATTATCGTCTTCAGACCAACCATCATCAAGAAGTGGTGTAACAAGTTTAGTCCAGGACTTTTGGATAAGTTCCGGCATCATATCTTCCCATCCTCTTGATAATCCAAAAACAACATCATTTTCAGTCAAAATTCGTTGGCATAAACACCAAGATATTCCAGTGAATTTCTTCAACTCATCGATTGTTCTACTGTAACACGAGGGGGGTGTCTTATCTGGAAGATGACTGCTAATACTAATACTGCTGATTGTTTCTTGTTGCTTACTGATGATTACTGCTTACTAATTCTTCTTACTCCAACGATGATACTTTTTTCACTTACTGACTGGTGATAAGGAAGAACACGCACATTCACTTCCACTTTACACTGATGAACACTACGGACATGAACAAATACTTGTGTTTTTAATACTAAACTTTATTTACATTTAAACTAATACAACTATAACTAACACAACTAATAAGTTACATTCTGTAACCCAGCGGGCGGGCATCGCCCCAAAACTAAAAGCCACTACATGTCCAGAAACAAGACACGTCTGCCCGACGCAACAAATTAAATTCGACTCTACATGTTTACCCCATAACTATCTAAACTCGACTAGCTTTAAAAACAAAACGCTATCTTCAGGACAGGATTATCTTCTATCTAATTAGCGTCATACCAACTGCCAGCAAATAATTCTCGGATATTTTGGGTAACTCCTCGTAAGTATGAATAAAGTATTATAAAAAAAAAATATATGTTTTCTTGTGTAGTTATCACTTAGGGGCGGCGAATTATACATTTGCACTCAGGCGGCAGTACCCCTAGGAACGGCCCTGGAAGTAGCCGAAAGAATTTTGTAGAATTTTCTAATCATTTCTAATATGAGTTTGGGCTCGTATATATTCTTTAAATATATTCATTATTTATTGCAACAAAACAAGAAAACATTACAATACAAATTAAAATTTATGAGGTTTAATAACATGCATTAATATTTATATGCAATTTATATAAAATGTAAATGTTGATTGTAAACGCGGGCATAAAAAGCATTACTATGGTGAATAATTGGTGCTTTGTGACATTGGCAACCGCAGAAGCAGACCCAAGCCGACCCGACCCTTCAATATAAACGCTATCAAGTTAAATTTGTTTTTCGTTGTTCGGGCTCCACATTGTGTTTACACCAGTTGACGTTTATCAAAGCGAGACGGACGAAGGAGCGGTAATTAACGCTATCCTTCTCGCACAAGCCTGGATTAATTGTTTGAACTACATTTTTGCTGTGTATGAAATATTCCCGTAATGAATGCTTTTTTTGTTTAATAGACTAAACGGTATCTTTATTGATGCGTTATGTGTCTTAATAAGGTTATCCATTTTAGTACAAATGATGATAATACAACTGCATCCAACAAAAACAAATACTTCAAAAGGAGAAAATGCACTTTGTAAGTTTAAAATAAATCGCTGAAAAATGTTTTCTCTACAATCGAAAAAAAGTAGTACGTGATTTGGTTATAGCAGATGAGTAATAGACCAGAAAAGTTAGGTTAGAATTTGCCTTTGGCGCGAATTCATAGTTTGAATTCCCTAGTATAGGTTTCATATAGGAGTTTAATTTTACAGACAAAAAAAAAAGATATTTTGTAAAAGAAATTAAGCAGCTCTTGCTAAGAATTCGATAGTTTGTTTATTCAGTAATAGATTGCAACAGTTTAACCTGTAGAAAAGGTAAAGTACTAAAGTAAGAAAATTATTAGAAATTAAAATGCTTGGTGCAAGCAAGGATACCATATATCCTTGACCCACCAGCAAATAGGACAGAACAATAGAAGATGAAGCATGCACGATCAAACTAAGACATACATTCAATGAATTTTCTAGTGTTGTATTATTATTTAAATAATTATAAACTGTGCACAGTTCACAGTTCATGTGAATGTTATTGTACGAATCTGGAGATAAAGGATCGGTCTAGATGCTAGATATAATGCTTTACTCGTACATAAGAGATTTTATAAGATATTTCGGCCTTTAAAGTTGAGCAAAAATTTCCTTGGTAAGAAATACACGAGGATTGAAATTATGTTCTCAGCGTTATGAACTGAGTTTGAATTTCACGCCTAAGTTTGACCGTGACACTTTTCTGGTCTATTGCACACCAAAGCTCTTTGCAGACTGTTGCTCAGGGGTGGATTAAGAATTTTGCCGTCCGTAGGCACGCAGAAAATTGCCGCCTTTTTAAAATGTTAAAAGTATAGTCTTATTTCATGAATAATAAGTTTGACCACACACGCAGTAGGTTTTACTCTAGTTGCATGCAATTTTTACCTGTCGCTAAGAGACGTATTGAATTCATGGTAAAAATCGCATAATTAGATTTTAGTGAATACGCACGTTTTAAGGTCTCTAGAATCCGATTATAACATTTTTACGATGAGCGCGCGCGGGCGCGTGTGTGTGTGGATGTTTGTGTGTGTGTGTGTGTGTGTGTGTGTGTGTGTGTGTGTGTGGATGTGTGTGTGTGTGTGTGGATGTGTATGTGGGTGTGTGTGTGAATGTGTGGATGTGTGTATGAATGTGTGGATGCTGGATCCACAATTTCTCAAATACTATAAGACTTAAGACATTTTTAACTACGGATTCCTCAATCTAACAATAATGGGAAGAGTTGATTAAGTTTTGGTAACAATTGGACAACCGGAAGTAGCAGTTACAAGAAAAAAATCATATAAATATTATTTATCGACAATTTATGTAAATGCTTATATTAAAAATCGTTAAATTCTTTATTCGATAAATATAAATTCATTATTATATCTTCTATAGATTTAGAGATAAAGAAATGCATATAAAATAATTTGATGTAATAAATCTCAAATCAAACTACTTCAAGGCTAGAAATTAAAATGTTTGTAATTGACACATAAATGTCGCTGTCAAAAATATTTGTATGCCACTGTCAAAAGTGTTTGTATATCATTATGAAGATTATGAAAATAAAAAAAGTAAACAACGCAAAAGAATATACGTAAAAAGAATATAAAAGGAATTTACGAAAAAATGACGAATATATAGAAAAAGGAAAGGAAAGTAGAAAAAATGTATGTATTGTACATAATTTATATTAAAATATCCTACAGATTTTGCAAATATATGTGAGAATTATTGTTAGTGAAACATGAATATATGTATTTGTATTTAAAAATATTTTTTGTTTTATGCGTATAACCAGGTAAAATATCTGGCGGGCGAGAGGTTATGTGCTGGCCACATCAGATTTTTTATATATTTTTAAGAATTTAAAAATAGAAATTCCACATATTTTGGTTCTTGAAATTTTGCTTAATAGCGCCTAAAATGAGTATTAAAATTTTGGCGCGAAAGTTGTGACGTCACTGTCATTTCGTTTTTGCGGCTCAGTCTGGACAGTGCAATAGACACTCCCTTCATTTTACAGTTTTTACAAATTACCTTAAACCAGTTTTTACATTTTATAGTAGCTGAAAACTGCTATAATACATAACTGCAATCCATTGGTAATGTTGTAAACTTTTCACATGACCTTCGTAAAAAAATGTTTCAATTGGTCATATTTTATTTTATAAATCATATTTCCAGCTTGATTATTACAATCTAATGAGAACATAAATCAAATTATATCCTGATATGAGTATATGATGAAGAATTGATGATCGAGGCTTTTGTAGAACAATAGTAAATGCAAGGACATCTGCTTAATAACCTATATGAGCGTCGGCCGTATTATCCACTAAAGCGAAGCGTCGATTCGCGGTCCACGTCCACCAGTTCTTTGTTTCACGCAGTAGATTTGTGCGTCACCGTCCGCGTGTTTTTCTGCGTTTTCCTGTTCTTTATGCGGCCGTTCGTTTTCACCGCAGCAACAAAAGGAATAAGCTGTTCTGGAAATTTACTCTTGCTGTGGTGGTATTTGCCTCCCCCCTCCGGCATCAGAAAGACTACAAATGAAATCAGTCGGAATATTCCCGGCTTTATGTGCTATATCCAACAGACAACTTAATTATAACAATTCCAGCATTCTCAAATTACAAAACATAAATACAAGTTATATTCTTTCTTACGTTACTGCCGTAATAACTTACAATGAAAATATTTCACAGATACGGGATAGAGAAAATTTAATATTTGCTTCAAACAAACAGACGTAGTTACAAGCTTGGTAATAAAATCTTCTATTGTCTATTTCTCGAGCTTGGGCATTTATAGTAGTTCTAAAATTGACCGTACGAGCAACATGAAAGATAACCAAATACGAGAATCTCCCTAGAATTATTTGCAATTAACCAAAGAGCATTTTCAAATTATGATTTAAGTGCTAATGATTGCAAAAATAGATTAAATTCACTTTTTAATTAACAAGCGCCTTCTTTGGCTACAATTTACGAATTTACCGCTGGTTTAATGAATTTTAACGAAAATGGAATTCTGTTCACCACCAAAAAGTAGTAGGGTGCACTCCTGTAGCTGATACCAAAAGAAACATTGATGCTCGAAACTATCATCAAAATTAGGTTCCATATGCTACCACTTCTGGCATCTGAAAGATTTTATATCAAAAGAACAGCTGGTAATATTGTGCTATGCACAAGTAGAGTACAGATTAAGATATGGCATCTGTTTTTGGGTGCCTCATCTTCGGCATATTATGTATTCATCATCAAGAAACGGGTAGTCCGAACGATAGCGGGCATCTCTCGCAGAGATTCGTGTAGATAAATTTTTAAAAACTTAAATATACTCACTCTAACTTCTTTGTATATTTTTGAAGTTTTCCTATTCGTATATAACAATAAAAACTAATGCAGACCTACATTCTTTTAACACTAGACAAAATGATTTATTTTATATACCTACAGTGAAGCATAGTTCTTTGAAAAATACACCACAAATACAACGTATAAATATATTTAATAAGTTGCCAAAAAATATTAGAGAAGAGAACAGCAAAAGTAAATTTAAAACTTTACTTAAAAGTTTTCTTTTGGATAAAACGTATTACTCGTTAAATAAATATCTGAGCAGTTCATAATGAAGTCTCTTTTTACTTCCTTGAACAAAGTAAAGGAAGTATGATAATCGCGAAAAATTTCGGTTTTCAGATTTCAATGGAAATATCCATTTTCACCATCCCTGAATCCATTTTGACTAATTTCGTCGTGACGGTCTGTACGTAAAAAAAAACTTATACTTCACATCAGGAACATGAATCATTAGAGCAGAATTTAGAATACAAATGAATAACAAGATAACTTCAATTTTGATAAAAATCAATACCGAAACAATGAGTAATACTGCCCCAAGGTCGAAATGTTTAATGAATTCTGGCACATTCTGTATAAACTGAAACCAGTCTTTCCTGAAATACAACAAAATAGGATATATGTTACTAGCAAATTGCGTTTGAATGCAGTGGAAATAAATGATATATTTGACAGTAATGAATACGTTCTGCTGTAAATATGTATATTCAATATTCGATCATAAAATTGCATTGTGTATATCTGTGTATTTCAGAATATAAAATAATGAATGTTACATGTTGCTATTTTTAGATTTGGCAATAAATCTAAGTCTGCGAAAATGTCATTTTAAAAGAAATGAAATGTAGATTTAGAAATCCTCATAAATTTTGTGCAACGTCGTGGGGTCATTTTCTTTAGACTTTTATGTTGTTTGCGTATTATCCCTTTATAATCTACTTTAAAATCCATTTAGTGATTTCATATTCTGTTCTTAGGTTGAAAAATGATTCTAAATCTGAAAGAGAATAAAATGAACCGAATTGTGTTCGCGTTTTTTAAATCTACATTTCTTACGACGAGAATTAAATGGTGAACAAACATATACAAATGTAAATACGTTTTTTCAGAAATTTCTTTAAAAAAACATTCTATTGTGATGCTTAATACATTTATATGATGAAAGATTGAAGCAAGGGTGAATTGTCAAGAGAGAGAAAGAGGAAGGGAAAGAGGAAGAAATAGGGCAGTACTAGATCCAAATTATTTTTTGTGAGGTTATGTGAACTGTCAGTTTGCGTTAATATAACTAATATGTGACCTAATTGGATTTTTTAAATTGTACAGGCTGTCTCACAACTCGCGCCCCAGAGCGAATGGGGAAGCACGAGACTGCATTCGGATGTGTAATTTCGAAGAAAAAAATCTTGCTTAAAAGATATTCGAGAAAAGACGTCTTAAAATTGACCAATCAGAGACCTACACCTTTAAAGTGTGTTTGCCGTAATTTTACGTTACTAGGGTTTTGTCAAATCTTCTTTAAAATGTGTGGGCCACTGTAGTTTACGAAAAATTTCAGTGTCAAATTAAATTTGGCAAGGTGAATAAATTGCATTACAATAAAAACGGTTCTTTTTAGAACCACCATTTGTTGTTTTAATCTCAAAGAATTCAAATGACAATAATATTTTCGTTTAACACATTTTACACAGCTGCTACAACACGTTGCACTGTAAAATATAAATGATGATCTCGGATGACACCTTCGCTAACCTAAATTTGTTGACAGTAAAAAGTCAACTCTAAAGTGTCAAAATTACAGTAAGTCAAACAAATTTTGTAACTCACTAGTAGTATTTTTAAAACCTAGAAACCAGTTTTATTTTGTAATAATACCATCACACCTCAAGATATCCTTCCGGAATTTGTGGATTACAAATTATTTTCTTCTATTTGTTGGCAATCTATTGCCGTCGGCAAGTGTCAGTTTCGTCTGGGGCGCGAGTTGTGAGACATTCTGTATGCTTCTACTGTTTCGACTTTTGCTTTAACTCAGTCTGATAGTGGTTATTATTCGTGTCAAAAGTATCGATACAAAAACAATTAAATATCAAACACAGTAAAAACAAACAACTTAAATATGAAATTTACACCAGTATCTGGCCACCTCCAATGCATTTGAGGCCGCCTGTATTAAATCGCATTTAGCTGGGGCCTATTTCTCAAAAAATACTAATGTACAAGTTACTAGTTACAAGTGAAATTTTTAATAGTACTAGTAAATTGTGTTTCTGAAAAGTATTTTATTACTCGTAGTTTACAAGTTACTAGTTCACAAGTTAATAGTTACAAGTAAAATTTTATTAGTCAAGTAAAATAGTGTTTCTGAAACATTTTCAGTAGTCTAGTAGTTTTTTTTTAAATACTGGTATTTAATCCAATATTCTTTAAATCAAGTGATTTAATTTTCTGACTGACGTTGATAATGGACCTTTTCAATTTAACGGCTATCTCTTTCTATCGCTGCAAATAGTAAGAAAATGGCGCAAAAAACTGCCAGTTGGACTGTCAAACGAAACGTCAAAAATATTGCAGTCATTAAAATACCTGTATTCTCAGTGAAAATTTGCATCGTTAGACATTTTAACATCAATAAAAGCTTTTGTAACTCATTTTGATAAGATTTTTTAAAGTTATCTGAGATATTCCCACATTTTACGTCTAAATTTTTTAGAAACAAACGCCATAGATCTCAGCGCAGATCCTCATTACGCATATCTTCTATCTCTTTAAATTAAAAAGGCCTTTTTAAAGTGTTTTAATTTGAAATTAAATTATTTTAAAATAAAAATGTCTAAACTGGATGCGAAATTATCTATTTTGGGGATGATTCGAGATGCTAAAAGTATTCTGTTTAGAGCATTCTCTAAATAAATTGTCTAAAGCAGTTAAATTCAATGAATGATCAAAAATCTGTCAAACTTCTCACGCTTTGGGTTGAGTAGACAAGACAAAGACTAAAAATATATCAGGGACACATTTTGGCCAAACTTAAAAAAGTTGGATTTTTACGGATAATGCATGGTTTCTGTTCATAGCTGAAGAATAGGTCCCAATAAATTAATTAATGTTTCTAACTTATTTGCCATGAGTTCATATGGGGATTCTGCATGGACATAATTTATTCTTGCTTTAATTAGTTTTTGATGTCGCACTACTTCTTCATCATTAGACTCTGAGTTACTAGAGCACATTGCTATATTATTTAAAAAATATATAATGACACTAAACAACGACAGACACTACATGAATCTGAATTAACATTAACAAAGAACCATTGAATTACAAACTAAAAAGAAAAAAATCTGATGTGGCCAGCACATTACCTTCCGTCAGTTCTATGTATTTTGTATATATGTCATACAGAAAATTCCTTACAAAAGATTCTATTTCTTGTACATTACCTTAAGGCAGTTGTATGTATTTTATACAAACTCCATACAGAAAGCAAAAGATCCTATATTTCCAGTAAAATTATAACACATACATACTGTCAACTGCACTTGACACTGATACCTTTCCTGTGCACCTTTCAATCAGAATTTTCTTAATACATCAGCTGTTTCCAGAGTTATAGCATAGCTAGCTAATATATGATATTTATTTTCTTTATAATTTTTTAACTCTATATCCATTTAATATGAAATATAAAATGCATTCAAATCGCATAGAGAATAAAATATTCTTTAATATTTATAATAACATCAAATGTGAAAAAATGATATTTAACATGGTTTTTTCAAGAAAAACTGTTAAAATCTTCAAATGAGGGTACTTCCGGTTGACCAATTCTAACCAAAATCTAATCAGCTCTTCACATGGATGTAACGAAGAGGAATACGAAATAATTATAATTTTTTGAATTGTAGTATGGAAGTTATCGCAGACGAAAATTTTGTTACACACACACACACAGACACACATACACACACACACACACACACACACACACACACACACACACACACACACACACACACACACACACACACACACACACACACACACACACACACACACACACATACAGACATCATCGTAAAAATAGTAAAATCGTGTTCTAGGGACCCTAAAACGTGCTTATTCATCAAAAACTCACCACCGAATTTTTTGACCAAAGACAATACCTTCCTTACCTAAAGGTGACGGAAGGTAAAAACACACCAACTGTAAAATAATACGCGTAGTAAAATTTGTATTCAAAATGTACAAGACTTTTGACACTTGTAGCTTTTCTCTAGTAAATTACCAGTCTGACGGGCAACTCAAATATTTTGAGAAACTAAATACTAGTATTTTTTGTCAAATACATTAGTAAATACTACTTCCCAACTTGTAAGTAGTATTTTACACTTGTATATTTCAGAAACAAAAACTAGTAAACTACTAGTGTAGGGACTAGTAATACTAGTCCTGTATTTTTTGAGAAACAGACCCCTGGACGCAGTTTGCACTTCAAAAGGTGGGCAGTGGTCTGTTCTTCTCCACACTCACACGGAGTTATTTCAAATGGAAACCCCCATATAGTGGTGATAGCGGTGAATCCATGTCTCATCGGAAGAAACAAATATGTCTGTAAACATATCAGGATCAGCTTCAAAACGTTTGTGATCAACCGTCAAAAAAATCTGAGGACCTATCTTGCAGAAATTTTTGATTCCTAAATCGTTGGGCATAATGTTTCGAACCCACTTATAGGTGATTTCGACAGCTTGTGCCATTTTTCGAACCTTAATTCGCCTATCCACATGACCATATCGTGAATCACATTAATGTTTTTTATTGGGAACAATTGCAGACCTACTACGAAGATTATCTTTAATATTTTCCCTCTGACGCTTAAATTCAGCTGCCCATTGTTTATTATTGGGTATGAAAGGCAGGGCGGGATTGGGAAGATACAGCGGCCCGGGAAAATTCTAGCACGATCAGCCTTTTCTCCAGTTTTTTTAAAATTTATAATTATATTGCCGCAAAGTAATAAATTAGTTTTGGTGTTGGATAATACGAATTTTTTGCCTACATAGAAATTGAACAGATATAAAAGATGTTGAATTATAAAAAAACGTTCCTAAAAATAGTATTGAAAATATAGAGCATTCTGTAGTTCAGAAAATAAAATTTAGTTTCGTTTAAAAATGGTAGACAATATTAAATTATTAATAAATGGAGAGTAAGGAAAATTCTGAAGCAAAAAATATGTGTTCAAATATAATCTTGAAAACGAAGAAAATAAAGCATTGTAAGATAACACAACCAAGATTCTACCCGCAGATGATAGAAGTGTTACAGTAATATTGGATACCAATTTATATGATCAGAAAATAGAAGAGCTTTTGAATCAAGGAAATTATAAGAAACTTTGAAAACATTCTATTACGTCTATAGAAAACAAAGTGTACCGTGCTCTTAAGAAATATAAAGAATTATATTCCGTTTAGGACAATAACAGATATCACTCCATATTTCAGCTTTCACACCTGTACAGGGGGCTTCCAAAAATCCATAAGAAAGATTTAAACATCTCAGAAACCCGTCAAAAGTTCCATAAATTCTCCTACTTACAAACTGTCACAATTTCTATTACCAATCATTCAGCCACTTCAAGGAAAAAGAACATCATATGTGAAGAATTCAAAACATTTTGTAGAACTTTTGAGCTAAATACAATTACAACCACAAAATCTTCTTGTTATGTTTCCAAGAAAAAGGTAGATATTTTGTACAAGAAGATGGTTTGCTGATGGGTTCTTCTCGGTTATAGCCAATTTATACAAGGAATTTTTTAAGAATTAACACTAGATACAGCCAATATAAGATCTAAACTTTGGCTTAGATATGTCGATGATACTTTGTATAAGGTTCACCATGCAGAAAAAATCTCATGGAGTCCTTCCGTTCTTGGATTTTTTAACAGAGAAAACGAACCATGGACTAGTAACAGTCTACCCTACCGTAAACCAACACACCAATACCGGACATTACCTTAACTATAATTCCAAACATTATCAGCCGTATTCATAGTAATTCTGACGTGGTTTAAACCAGGTCTATCTTAGGTCTAAGGTTTTTCCTTATTCATAGTAACGGTTGTCTTAGATTTAGTTTAAACCTAGTCTAAAATTTAGACCGAGCGTACCCCTAGTTTAAGCTAGGTCTAAGTCCTGTCACTGTAACGAATATATAGTGTGCTTTAAAAAAATGCATTCGTAAGACAAAAAATATTTATTAATTGTCAAATTGACAATTTTGATTTGATTTTGATATTAAATGAATAAAATTGAGGATATTCAAGATACGTGCAACATAAATGATGTAGAAGATGAAGAAAAGATCACATGTCAATGTTAAAGGTACTTTTATCATACCTGCAAATTTGATATACATAATTGAAATTTGTATTTAATTTTAGAAAATGAATGAGAGACAGAGATTCAGATGAAGATAATACTGAATTAAATAATGTTATATGTAACGAAGCATATTTAGACAAAATCACAATAGGCCCGGAAACGAAAACACTTCAAACCTCACATGTAGTTGTCAAAATATTTTTATATAAAAATTAAAGTGTTAGACAAATTTGGAGTATAAATAAATGATTTTTAGTTAATTTCATACGTTTCCTGTAAATTGCCACCAGTTTCATACCCAAATAAAAGTTCTGATATATCGTCAAAACCAGCACCGCCGTTAGCCTCGAGCAATTTTATTTATTAAATATTCTTATTTTAATTTATAAATTTTTTCTTCCCATTTTTCCTCATTTATACTCATACATATGAATACACGCTTCTATAAACCTATTGTTGTACTACATACTATTCTTATTTTAGATAATATTAAGTATTAATTTTTACACTGACAACTAAATGACATTGAAAATATTCGAATATTTATGTCTGAAGCTTACTTCATATTTATCGCAGACCATGTCCAGATGGATACAAGTGCTAAACTCGGTCTACGTAGATTGGATTTAAACTGGGTCTAACATTTACTATGAATAAGTCCAGGGTGGTCTAAGTTAGACCTAGTTTAAACCTAGTCTACTTAGACCTAGTTTAAACCGGGTTTATCTCAGTTACTATGAATACGGCTGTAAAAATCTACAAAGTAGGAAATTATCAAAACCTCATATATTCGACCTCGGACTATATCCGCAATTCGAAAGAAATTTTGTCAAGAATTGGAAAATATTAAAAACGATGTAAATAAGATTGGTTACCCGGTGAAGTTAATTAGATGATGCTACGTACTCAAATTTTAGTTAGTAATCATCTAGCGGCGGCCTCAAAAAGCCGCGGCCTCTCGGGAAATTCCCGATTATCCCGACTGGCCAATCCGACCCTGATGAAAGGCAAGATGTTCCCAAAACATTTTCTCTTTCTTTATGAATTTGCTTTTTGTTCAAGTTTTTGTTCTTTGCACGCTGTTCTGTGTTTTTGTTTTTAAAATAGTCATTTCACACGTCATAAAAAAAATTTATTTAAGTATAGTAAAATTTTTGAAAGTTGTCCGATAAAGTTCATCTGTATCATATACGAATGAACAAATTGGCATATATTTATCTCTCTCACAAGAAGCGTTTGCGATAAAAATAGATGTAACAGGCTTGTATTTCAAAAATTTACATCGTTTCGACTTAGTTGCTCATTGTTGACAATACTTTCGCTGTAACGTAAGTTCATTTATTAATTCAAACATATTACCTTGATTCATAGCTGTAAAAATAACGTAATTTTCTGCCAGTGTCACTGAAACTGACACTGTAAATATCGTATTTTTCACATATTCGGTTTTATATTTGCTAGTTGATTTAGTTTTAAATGGGCCCGTCCAATTTTTTTGAATTTTTTATATGTTACGAAGAATTTAAAAATAGAAATTCCGTATTTTTTGTATTCGTGAAATTATGCTTAATAACGCCTAAAATAATTATTAAAGTTTTGGCGCGAAAGTTGTGACGTTAGTGTCATTCCGTCATAAGTAGAGAGAACCGACATACGTTACCATTAATAATGGTAATATAATATATAATAAATGTTGCAAGAATAAAAATACGTATTCATTACAAATTTTGATCAAAAACCTTTAGAGCTAATGGCAATAAATAAACGAGATAGTTACTATATCATTTCAAAATATATTTTTTTGTTTGATTTACTTACATGAATAGGTATAGGAATAGTGTTAAATGATAATTTTTGGAAAACTTCCTAAGTACATATTATACATAAATAAAAATCAGGTAAGTAAAATTAATAATTTTTGCTCGTTTTCATAATCATAGTAATCATTCGCTTTAATTAATGTGACTTTAAGACTTTCTTTAATATAATATTGAAGGTTATTATACTCACCAAGTGCTATTATTATAATTAAAATAGTATTTAAACTGTTTTCTATTTATAATTAAATACAACAATGACAGTATTGATTACAATAATCAAAGCATAGTAATCCAACATTTCTATTTACTAAATGATTACAATAATAACAAGTATTGAGATTACAATAATTAAAACATAAATTATAATTGTATTTATTTAATAAGTAAATTGTCTTTTGATCTTAATAAAAAATTACTCGGATATATTAAATATGCGCGTTTATGAGCAAAATATGCATGGTCCACTGTACAGTGATATTTTCACAGGGTAACTGGACGACTGTAATGACGCTGATGTGTCAACATGGCGATCGTTTTACGCTAAAAACTTTAATTACATTATTATAGGTATAAAAATACAAAATATATAGCAATTTTTATTTCGTTTTAATTTATTTATATTAAAAATTCATATGCGACATGTAATTTCTAAAAAGTCGAAGACTTAGACAGGCCCATTTTGGATGCTTTTACGGTAACACATATTTTTATAATAATAAAATAACAGTGGTATCTTATGTACCCTCATAAAAACTAATTGAATGACTACTCAAACTGAATGTGACAGAACAAAATTTTAATTCATACAATTCGAAGATGACCTTCATCGGACATCTTTCAAAAATTTTCCTGTAACTAATTAACAGATTAACGTAAAAGTTTAAAAGTTTGATCTTCAAGTTGGAATTGATATAGTTTTGTTATCCTGAAAGACTGATTGTTCTTTTAATTTTAAACATAATAATTATTTAATATAATACATAATTTTGGTGTGTAATGGCGCAGTCGGCAGGATACCTACCTGCGCTTCCCAAACGAATCATGTACACTCGATGAATTTTGTCACATCCTGCTTAACATGTAGGTTATATGTAGAGCGTTTCACAACTACGAGTACAAACGTTCAGGGCTTTATCAACATAGATCGGATCTTCAACTGTTTCCAAGAAAGAGACTATTTTGTATTAGAATCAAAAAAAAAAGAAAACTGATAAAGATAGTAATCGAACGAAATTTTGTCTAGGCCAGTAAATAGAAAAACAAAAGCGCATCTCAAAGGTAAACAAAAAGACTTATTTAATCGAAGTCGTAACTCTTATTGTTTCTGAGATAGCAGAGGTAAACCCCGCAATAACTTATTTTTCACTGCACTATTGAAAATCGGACCCATGTTGATTAAGCTTTTTTAATTCGTTTTGGTCAGTAGTATGCCTTTAAAGTTTGTAGTCGAAATTGTTAAACACTCTGCGTATTTCCTATGCTTTTTTATATTAAATTTAGCAGCAATATTTTTATTTTAAAAAATGTATAAAATAAACTTTGTACAATTTCTTCGAATTGCTGTATACATTATTTTTTATTAAGTAATTTAACTGAAAATGGGACATTGCCAGGATAAACAATTAAGCGTAATTACTCTTTAAACATAAACTATTTATGAAAATTAAATAGACTTTACACACACAATAAACAAACATGCTAGTGTGGAAGATCATATCACAAAAATATTTAATTTGTTCGTTTGAAACTTCATTTTCATTATAAACATAAAATAAAATATCTAGATTATATAGCAGAGTATTCAATATTTTGCTATTTATATTTTAAATTGTATCATTCTTTGTTTTGAACTAATAATGGTAAATATTCCAAATAAATTGTTATTATTTATATCAATATCAATCAGCAAAACATGGACGACTCTAAAAATAAATCAAATTTTTGTTATTATGAGATTACATAGATATAATAGTTCTTTAACAATACATGAATTTGTTTTTGTATGATTGGATTGGTTTTTTCATCCATTTTAAACAAAGTAACAAATATTTGTTTCATTTTAAATTTTAAATAAAGCCACATTCGTGTTTAACGTAATGTAAACAGTTCCCACAATAACACATGGCATAGGAAGTTGTAGAACACTACACTGTTGCAGCAAGAGTCTTGATTTAGAAATTCTGTTTTAACGCGAAACATTAATTCTTAAAGTGCACTCATGTACTTAGCGTGTTGTTACAGTAAGTACCAGCTCATAAAGTTAATGAAATCTGTCTAAGGTCATACGTTTGTATATCTGAAACTTAAAACAAATTTCTACATTCCGCGAAAGTACTTAATCCGGAACTTAAATAAACTAACTTTTATTTCACATACATTTATTTTTATCCTAAGCGCTTTTATTATAAAAGTACGCTCGTAATTCGGACCAATGTTTATGAAAATATAGTATTTTTTTCATAAATTTTCACTACCATTTCAATTTGAAAAGAAACTGACCTTTATGTATTCCGTTAGGGAAGATTAGAATTGTAAGAAACATTGAGTTGTTAAAATTTATGCAAGTACCTATTCTTTGAAATATTGGACTAGGATATCTCAGAAGTACATTAGCATGTCTTGCTCAAAACTGACAGATGACTACTGAAACATGAAATATTTTAAATGAGTACCTACTTGCAACAATTTTCACACCTCAATGTTTCGTGCAATTTTAATCTTCTCTAACGGAATGCATAAATAGCTATTTGTGTATTAAGAGCGCAAAATGGAACATTGTCGATTGAGAGGTTGTTGCCGCGCGATGCAGGAGCGCGGCATTCTCTCTCTCTACACAAGATTTTTTCTACAGTCGCCACAATGTGGTCCTTCACCATAACAAAATATAATAAAATGTAAACTTTGTACTTACAGTACTACTGAATAGTATTGCAGTGTAGATAGGAATGTATTTAAAAAAGACTTCAAGATATTGTTTTGGCTTTCATTTTTTCAAAAAAATTAATGAAAAGTTTTTTTGTATAATTTATTTGTTTCAAGTACATGAAATTAGTGCAGTCCACACCGTCCGTCGCTACTACCGATTGAATGATTGAGGTCTTCGGACTGGTACGCAGTGATGTTTCGACATTACCGATGTCGCTGGGAAGATGACCAAACTTGATTATTTAGACTAGAGGAAGTAAAAGTAGTAACAAGGTTTCCGTAGGTGAACCTGCGGAAGGATCATTAACGTTTATATATAATATATATATATATATATATATATATATATATATATATATATATATATATATATATATATATATATATATATATATATATATATATATATATATATAGATCAGATCTGATTAAGTCTTTTCTTACATAAACTATAAAAAATGTATAATATTTTATATTAAATTACAAACATACGTACGTGCGATCTACAAACTAAAATATCCTTATATTAATATTGTATTATATTTTGAATTATTTCAATATTAATATAAATTGCTTAGTACAAGAGGAAAAGCATGTTTGGATATATAAGTGCAAATATATTGCTTGGGTTCCTACGTAACACTTCTATGTTTAAAAAGTATAAATACAAATTTACAACATGTCCATCCACAATTTATTTTATACTTAATTTTAATTTATAGTTATTTTCCATTTTCTTTAGCTATTGCATCAATCTAATCTAAGCATTTTATACATTCGTTTTTGTAAATAAATGCCCTATTTTATTTTCACAGCAGTGCAGCATTTTGTTTGGTTATGTAATATACCGACAAAGCAGTTATATGTCAGATTGACTTGTGAAGGTGGTAAATGTGTAACTATAGTGCCATTACATTAGTTCGTGACTAAACGTTTCTATTAAGAATGTAGATAAGTGACATTTCTCAACAATGTATAGTTATAAATTTGGACAGCAAGTGTTTTTCTACTTTGTCGCACATGAGCGGCAAAGTGACATTTTGCGTTGACAAAAGAGAGTACAAATGGCTACTTTCTATATAGACTGTAGAAAAAGTCATTTTCTTTTCAAATTAAATAATAGGGAAAAGTTATGAAAAAAAAGCACATCTATAAAATAATTTAAATGTCTTTCATTCGCTAGTTACACTAAACTACTTTTTTGCCTTGGTAGAAAGTAATAACTTTATTATTTATCTGTAACCTTGGCCCTATAAAGTCTGTCGTGCCATTGATGATGATGACATATTCTTAGAAATAAATATTTTATTGATATTGAAAAAAAAATACAATAAAAATACCCTCATTTTTCGCTGTAAAAATTCATATTAAATATTTATTATTAAACTGAGTATTATCTTGCCAAGAAAAACCTGTTTTGTTTTCAAGATAAATATTTAATACTTCTGAATAATATACAATGTACGTATCCATTGTTTCACTTGTGAAATAATTTTATATGTATCAAAGTTTAATTGTAAATTAATGATATAAAATGTAAAACAATACAATCACAGCGTCATGTCAACATAGATTACCTATATTTAAAAATAATCCCATGTATTTCCGTCGAAGCATTCAGATATTAGTTAAACAAATGCGTTTTACTTGTCACCATGATAACACCAATATACCGCAAATATTTATTGAAATTAAATGCTTTGTTTCAAATTTTAACATATTATATTTTGTTATTTATTATTTACAAGTTTTTCAATCCAAAAATATGTTTATGATGTATGTATAGTGTATTTATATAAAATATAACAAATTAATTATTTATATTTGTATTGCATTATTATATATTGTTTTATAAATCATGCAAATAATATGAATCATATATGATAAATTAATTTTATTATAATAATAATTCATAAAATTGAAAATTAAATTATATCTATAAAAAAAAAATGTGACCCAACACATATTCGAAAGCGTTCTATAACACAAACGTTAACCTGTAACAAGTTTAACAGGGCCGCGTCAAGGTGCGTTGGCGCCTGGGTTCCAAAAAAAAGCCGCCCTAAAATACTAAAAGAAGTTTGGGCACCACTAACACCCCCGCTTGGTGCGGCCCTGAATTTTATAAACGTCGCACAAGTGAAGCAAAGTGTATAAAAAATGATTATACTATACTTTTCTACGACTGCAAATTAAGACAGCAAAAATAAAAAAAAAACATTTTTTAGGTTACTTATTTTTCCAGAATGATAGATGTTAGTGGTTGCTAGCATCATGCCATGTCTAATACGTTCGAAGTCACAGCTTGCCAAGTTATTAAAATATGGTTTAATACTATGAAAACCAGTCCGTGAAGTCACATATTAGCAACTAGAGTAGAAATAACTTATTAAACACGTACATTATACTAAATTTTTCGATGAATATCAAAATATTCTAATATACAAACATAAAAATATACATTCAAATTCTGATCGTGTCCTGTACCAAATTTAAAATTAAATGCTTTATTATAAGTTCAAAATATTTTAAAATTACTGAATTAGTCTAGCGTAAGTCCTCTTCCTACATCTGAGTGTTTTTCAGTTACTTCCACAGTTCGAAACGGCACTTCAGCTGCGTCAGTGAGTGCACCACAGACTCCCCCCCCCCCCCAGCAGTGTATTTTGTGATATTGTACCATAAACAACCAGGTTCCATCAAAATATTAGCTAGAATATATGTCCAGAAGGTATACACAAATCGTTCGTTTCCGACCGTGAAACGTTCAAATCTTATGTAAAAACTGTTTCTCATAACATGTCTCCAAATTGCTTGAAACGGTATTTGCTAGGCGAAATACATGTTTTTAGAATGTTTTGTTGTAACTTCCACAATTCGAAACGGCACTTTACCTGCGTCAGCGAGTGCACCACAAAATCCCTCCAAAACCTTCTACCCACTAAAAACAGTGTATTTTGTGATATTGTACTCTAAACAACCAAGTTCTATCGAAATATTAGGTAGAATATGTGCCCAAAAAGTACACACAAATCGTTCGTTTCCGACCGTGAAACGTTCAAATCTGATGTAAAAACTGTTTCTCACATGTCTCCAAATCACTTGAAACGGCATTTGTTAAGCGAAATACGTGTTTTTAGAGTGTTTTGTAGTAACTTCCACAATTCGAAACGGCACTTTACCTGCGTCAGCGAGTGCACCACAAAATCCCTCCAAAACCTTCTACCCACTAAAAACAGTGTATTTTGTGATATTGTACTCTAAACAACCAAGTTCTATCGAAATATTAGGTAGAATATGTGCCCAAAAAGTACACACAAATCGTTCGTTTCCGACCGTGAAACGTTCAAATCTGATGTAAAAACTGTTTCTCACATGTCTCCAAATCACTTGAAACGGCATTTGTTAAGCGAAATACGTGTTTTTAGAGTGTTTTGTAGTAACTTCCACAATTCGAAACGGCACTTTACCTGCGTCAGCGAGTGCACCACAAAATCCCTCCAAAACCTTCTATCCACTAAAAAACAGTGTATTTTGTGGTATTGTATCATAAACAACCAAGTTCCATCGAAATTTTAGATAGAATATGTGTCCAAAGAGTACATACAAATCGTTCATGTCAGACCGTAAAACTTTCTAATCTGACGTAAAAACTATTTCTCATAACATATCTCCAAATCATTTGAATCGGCATTTTTAAAGAGAAATACGAGTTTTTTGTAGTAACTTCCACAGTTCGGCATTTTAGCTGCATCGGCAAGTGCACCACGGAGTCCCCCCAAAGCCCCGCCCATCTACCTATGTAAACCTAGCACATCTCAGAACTTAAAAATTTATAAGACCTCTGGCTTGGTTTACAGGTTAAGTAATCTTAACCACTCTATAGGCGAATTCTGGCGACGAACACAAATCCATGAATCCGTGAATTTGTTTCCAAACACTGACGTCATGAATCCCTGCATACGTCATGATTCCATCGTTACGCCAGAATGAATAATTCCATGTTTTGATTCCATCAAATGAGTGTGACAGTAGTAAGGTTAATAACAAGTGAAAATTTATAAGTTATGGATTCGATAACTTCTGTTCTGGTATTATCTTTTGATGTATTATCTTCTGATGATGAAGAGTTTACATATGACAGCATTTAAAATAAAATGAATCGTGGGAGACAATTTATTAATGCTGTATCAAGTACAGTTATTTTAAACAAAGAAAAACATAATAGCATACAAAGTTACAACGAAGAATTAATTTTCGATTTAGTATCAGTCATTTCAGTATTCATTTTCACCTAACCTATTTTATGCACAAAACAAATATAAACATCTGCTTGAGAGAGAGGGATCTATAAAAAGAAAAAGACAGACCTATGGAAGTTGCTCGCTAGCTGCACCCATAGAATCCGACGGATTACTAACTCATGACGTCATGAGTTCGTCGCCAGAATTCGGTTATTCCATGTTTCCCACAAACACACATTTGTTTCCCTCGCCAGAATTCGCCTTACGAAAAAAGAGATATTAAGACCTCTGGCGTGGTTGACATGTTAAGTAATCCTAATTTTTTACCCCCTAAATATGAATTTTGTTCTTGAAATGCGTATAGTTTTTGTTTTCACTTAATTTTAACTTTAGAGGTAAATTTTAAATTTATTATCAAGAAGAAACTATATTTGAATGAGATTTGAGACTTTTGAACTCTAGTATGTCACTTTAAATTTAAATTATATTATAAAAATCTTTTGCAACTGTCGTATGTATTTGATTATAAAATGCTATATGGAAATTTATGGATGCACTTTAAGAAATGGGCTATTTTTATACGGAATATAAAAGACAGAAATATCTAGCGCTTTCGGTTGAGTGATTGTTTGAATTTGGCGCCTACAAATTCAAGTGAAATTCAATAACGTTTAGGCGGATCTCCGCATGTGGCGCTTGGAACGTAAAGGAAGCGGAAGGCGCACTTTTCGGATCGCTACACAATCATTTGATGCTTTGCACTCTTTAAAAACGGCGTGAAAATCAAAGGATTCTTTGAAATATTCATGTCAGTGGTAGAAAAAATGTTTGAGTGTGACATTTCAAACATCAGTATATACAAGCCGTATCCTATCACATATCATTACACACAAATAGAAAATATATTTAGTAAATTAACAACCGCTTATTTTTAAAAATGGCAAAAATAATTGACAGAACAAAAGCAAACAGATACCAAGGGATACAAATATATAATATAGAAAGCCATACTCTACTTAAATGTAATGGGAACCATAACAAAAAATAAAAAATCTGATGTGGCCAACATATAACCTCTCGCCAGATATTTTACCTGGTTGTGTGCATAAAACGAAAAATATTTTTAAATACAAATACATAATTCATGTCTCACTACAAAATAATTCTCACATATATTTGCAAAATCTATGGGATATTTTAATATAAATTATGTACAATACATACATTTTCTTTATATTCAATATCCTGAAATATTCTTTTCCTGCTTTCCTTTTCTTTTTCTTTATATTCGTCATTTTTTCGCAAATTCCTTTTATATTCTTTTTTACGTATATTCTATAGGGCGCGAGCAGACACGTGACTCGGGCGTCCTTGACGTACTTGGGATCAGCTGATTTGTGTGCGCATGTCGTTTTGACAAGAACAGTGTCACTTTGACAAGACCAATGTTTTGACTTATTTTGATTTTGAACTGCTAAAATGTTATTAATGTACCTACAATTTTCAGGCAGTAAAACACATGAAATTAAAAATAATAACTTCTCAACAGTTCAAAATTAAAATAAGTCAAAACATTGGTCTTGTCAAAGTGACATTGTTCTTGTTGACTTTCTTTTATTTTCATAATCTTCATAATAAAGTACAAATATTTTTGATAGTGGCATACAAATATTTTTTACAGTGACATTTATGTGTCAATTACAAACATTTGAATTTCTTGCCTTGAAGTAGTTTGATCTGAGAATTTTGACATCAAATTATTTTATATGCATTTCTTTATCTCTAAATCTATAGAAGATAATAATGAATTTATATTTGTCGAATAAAGAATTTAACGTTCTTTAATATAAGTATTTACATAAATTTTCGATAAATAATATTTAGATGATTTTTTCTTGTAACTACTACTTCCGGTTATCCAATTGTTACCAAAACTTAATCAACTCTTCCCATTATTGTTAGATTGAAGAATCCGTAGTTAAAAATGTATTAAGTCTTATAGTATTTGAGAAATCGTGAATCCAACATCCACACACACATCCACACACACACACATACGGACGTCATCGTAAAAATGTTATAATCGGATTCTAGGGACCTTAAAACGTGCTTTGTTTTATCACAGTATGTAGATGGTGTTTCATTGTTTTTGTTTTATCAGCATCATCATACTGTGATAAAACAAAAACAATGAAACACCATCTACGACAAATATCTTTCTATGTTTAAGCGTACTTATTTTTCAAAAACTAAATATTAATTTGTAATAATCTTGTTATTAACAATTTAATGTTTTGGAAAAGGGATATATGCCGTAAGTATGTTAGAACCGTGGACGAAGACAGATAGACTGCGGGAAGGAAAGAGACAGTTATAAATCAGCGTCGCGTTTATGTTGTGGTAGGTGTGGCAGGGTGTGGCATGGTCACATCTGGTTATAACTATCTCTTTCCCTCCCAGTCTAACCGTTTCTTTTCACGATTCTACCATTGTCACGTCACAAATCCCTTCCTCAAATTTTTAATAATTATTTTCTCGTAAAGCACGAATAATTAATCGGTGTAAAAAAATAAGGCTATTTTATTTTTTTGTCTAGTATCATATTATGTCAAATAAAAATTTGGTCACATACCCCATTGGCTGTAATTAACTGGCAACATTCTCGAAGGATAGCTGAATGTTTAGAAAATGGCGGTTCTCATTTTGAACAGTTCAGTTGCTGTAATTTTGTGTTAATTACTTCGATATCTCCGAAACAAAGAGTAATTCACCTATAGGTCATATAACATTTTTGATCGTAACGACCTCCGGAGTATATGGTATACGTTTGTCGGTCGAGTCGCTGAACACCCTGTATAACTAGATACATTTTCCAAATTAGATTTTTTTATATACATTTTAAATGCATGTAATGAAACATTTATTTTTGAAAAATATTGTACATTTACATTATTTGTATAATTTATATCAGGCAACATATTTAATTATACGAAATTAATTAAATTTTAAAGAATATATTCCTAATTTGCATATACACAAATATTAATATTCATGTTCGTTCCCATTTATTATATCTGATATCAACATGCGTATAACATTTATAACACATGTACCAATTACAATTTAAATTTGACTTTTTTCTGAATTGAGTTACGCGTTTATTCTTTTTCTAATTATACTTGAAACAGATATATGTTAATTTTAAATTTAATCCGAATGAAACCATTGTTGCATAAAGTTTTGATTAGGTTGATATTAAATACATTATCATATATCATTAAACTATTATTATTGTTATCAATCAATTAATAAAAACGAAACATTGGAATGAAGAGTTAATCGTGTTAAATGTGTATCAGATGGTATATGCAATTTATTTGTAATTATATTATATTTTATTGCATTTAACTATTTGATCGAAATAGTCTTTGGAAACATATGGGGAAGCGAAATAATGAATAAATAAATCTTTATACATGTTGCTATGGTTTTAACAGCCCGTAAATCTCTTTTTACCATTATAGGCAGAGCTCTGTAATAAGACGTTTATATTCTGTAATTTTTTGATAGAAAATAGGGTCACATTGTAATAAAATCTGTCCCTTTATTTTTATTAGCTTAGAAAACATAATTCTGTTTATATTTAATGTACCAATTGTGGAATTATTCGTAATAATCCAGCTTCTATACATGACATTAGAAACATTGCTGTCAGGGTGACATTAGATGTCAGGATCCGAGATTGTACAGACTTATGGGTGGCCTTGTAACACAGTGTATGCTGATGAGGGGTAAACGGAGCACGGGGAAAATAGTTCCTTGCATATTTCTTCAGAGGGCAGCAAAATCACAAAAATGACGAAGACAACATAGAAGGCAATGCAAAAAAATGTAATAAAAAATTTAAACGTCAAACTGAAAATTTTGAAAGCTGACATGACACATAATTTTTAATCCCACATTATTTGAATTTTTATATGTTTAAAACATACAGAGAACTCGTAAGGTATCTTATGAACATTAATTACTTTTTATATAATAATATTTATAAATTTTTCTTATACTCGTATATGTTTCTGTAGAATTTCATGGAGAACAAATTCTTAATGCTTGTATATCGAATATCAATAGCTTAGGTGATATAGAACTTCCCGAAACTTACAAATTTACAGATAAATATCCTGATGAACATTCATCAAATGAACTTGATCATTTGCAATTCTTCAGAAGAATTCTATATGAGAAAAGAAAGGAACCAAAGCAAAAAGAACTAGCAATCCACAATAGTTTAAAAGCTGAAAATATCGTTCATAAAGTTACGACTATATGAGTTATGTGAAGAACTATGAAGATGTTGGAGGTTGATATTCCTTAGCTCCGAATTTTCGTTTCTTTTTTTCACCTACGTACGTCTCTTTTCAACACATCTTTAAATAAGATTTAAAAATTCTTTTAAAAAATAATACTAATACAACCATGTAAATATCCGATTGTGTTGCTTACAAGTTTTAATTTACATCACATACATAGATTTAAAAATGTGGCTGATATTACGGTACACAAATTAGAAATTGAATCTCGCGAAGAAGTGAGGAAATTGCAAAAAATATGCAAACATATATACATTTCTATTTTTCACTATTCTTATTGATATTATTTATATACCTACTAATTATTCTTTTGCAATTTAAAATTTGTACACCACATATTTTAAATAAATATTCATAATACATATGAGTTTTTCTTTTTCTATTAAATATTTAAAAAAATACACACCGTCAACATTTTAAAGATCTAGTTACCGTGGTTTAGTTAGTTGCATATGTTGATAGATGGTGAACTTTATGACGTTACAAAAGCATTGAGTTTCCAATCTGTCTTTAGATAATTGTCTCTGCAGGATCATCCTTGGCTGTCACATTAATTAAACCAAACCCTCAAAATTTTCTGTTTACATTTTTATTAATAGACCTTTTCAATTTAAAGAAATAGAAGATATGCGCAGTGGAGATCTACACATAGTATGAACAAGTGAGATCCATGCCGTTTGTTTCTAAAAAAATTTATACGTAAAATGTGAGAAATATGTCAGGTAACTCTAAAAAGTCTTATCGAAATAAGTTACAAAAGTTTTTATTGAAGTAAATGTCTAGCGATGCAAATTTTCACCGAGAATACAAGTATTTTAATGACTGCAATATTTTTGACGTTCCATTTAACAGCCCTACTGGCTGCTGTTCGCGCCATTTTCTTACTATTTGCAGCCGTTAAATTGAAAAGGTCTATTGTGGAACATAGTTTTCAAAAAGCGTTGTTTGATACTCGATTGCAAAATGCTTTTGCATTTTCGCAATCTAGAATCAAAAATAACTATTTACGCCATACAAGTAAAATTTGACAATGTTTGTTAGTTTGAAACAACAAAAATTATATTTGTAGAATAAAAACAATAGTAATAGCAATGAAACAAATGAAAAATACAATTATAGATTATATTTTGTTTAGCATTTAATTTATTTCCTGAAATATCAATTAGTCCAACTAAATTTTATCCTTTTACATGGACATCATAGTAGGCAATGACATTGGAAATATGTTTCATCAAAATATGAATTGAAATGCAGAAAATACACTTTATAATAAACAGTTAATAAAAATTTACTGAGTATTTCATTGTCATTTGTCATATTGTAGGTGGAATAATGTCACTTGTTATATTTCACATTGAAATTGTTTACCTTTTAAATTAGTAATCGATACCCATGAAACTCTATCTCCCTTCAAAATATTTTCATTTTCAATGGATTTTTGAAACCTGTAAACATTGTGACACGATTTACAAACTGCATGTGGAGTAAATGAAAACAATTAGGGTTAATTTAATAAGTGCCCTCGTGCCACTTATAAAACGTCTACTTGTGAAATCTCAAGGGACCGTGCTGACTGACGTATGGTATCACAGAACTGGAGAAGTCTGCTTGTGCCTCTAGGGCACACGCGTCTCAGTCGTCTCTATCTGAAGGACTGAAGGATTCACCGCGAACTTAAAACAAATATGGCGATGCTTGAGGAATACCAAATAGGGGAGTTGCTTTTAGGATAACTGGGGACTATTTATTTAAACATTTAAAGTGTACAGGGTGATTGAAAATAGAGACAAATGGCTATTTACAGTATCCGCATTAGTGTCTAAGCAGGGACGCACATAGGTTATTTTTTTAGGGGCGGTCCGGCTGACCACCCAGGAATAAAAGTCTGCATTATTATTATTTTTTTTAAATTCGGGACTGTGTATTAATTTTTGGTGAAAAGTAAAGTCAGATTTGGTGGTAAAGGAAGTATTGTGATCGCGAAAAATTTCGGTTTTCAGATTTCAACGGAAATATCCATTTTGACCATCCCTGAATACATATTGACTAATTTCGTCGTGACGTCTGTACGTACGTACGTATCTCGCATAACTCAAAAACGTAGAAAGTTAAAATTTTGTATTTAGAACTATTATGATATCTAGTTGTTCCTTTCATTTTTTGGTCATTACATAATTTCCAGAAATGGTACTTTACTTTAATCTTATAATAGATTTTAATGAAAAACTATTTTAAAATATAATCCAAAACTTTTTAAATTTGGTATATATAAGAGTTTTATGTCAATGGAAATAACGTGGTAGATTTTGGTTAAAATAAGCTAACCGGAAGTGACATATTACTTGAAGTTGTTAACAGTTTTTCTTGAATAAAATGGTTTTATTTTGATTTTAGAAATAAATGCTTCAAATAATAGTTTTAGAGAATTCTGCGTCTAGCACAACCAATAGTATTAAATTAGCCCTTTGTATAAGCGAGATATATAAATTTAAAAATTATATACTTTTTGGTTTTTGTAATAAAGCTTATTGCTATGGATTAGTACAAAAAATAAAAAAATTAATGTTAATGTCAAATTACGTTAAATACGTGCAATTTTATAATTGGGTATATATTTCATGTTGGTCTTACGTACAAGGAAGTCGTGAGCTGTCCACATCAGATTTTTTATTATTTTAGTATTTATTGTATTTGTATGACCTTTACTGCCTGAGTAATGAGGATAAAATAAAGGAAGTGCCTCCGCAATCGGCGTCGGTTCCCAAAAACATAATCAACCGGAGCCGGCGCGCCGGTTACGGTGATACATCTAAATGACAGCCGGCAGTCAACTGACAGTTTTCAATTAGCATCTAGTCGATTTTTTTCGCAATTGCGTATCGTAATGACTTCATTATGAACGCAAAATATAAAAATAATTGAACATGACTGGTAGAGATTATTAAAGCATAAATAACAATTTCTATAAGTGACTTAAAGTTTATAATGGTGTCTAAACTAATCGGGTTTCAGCGATATTTTATGGTTAGTAGTTTGCGAGTGTAGAATATGAACTCGAAACTTCTTGCTTACTCAACAAGCATGCTAATCATTTGGCCACCAGTGCAATTTATATCTTTGCAAAATAATCAATTTCACAAAAATAATACTAAGATTTTAGTCGTTATTTATTTATGAAGTTTGTCTTTTGAATTGCGCTTTAAAATATATTTTGATTTTCGCGTCAATAAATCTGCTACAAAATCTAAGGAAGGCCACCTTAAATTGATCAAATTAGTATTCCTTTGGATTAGTGAAAAACTTGCCCGAATTATGTTTCCATGACTAATTATTTACAGATACGTACATAAAAAGATTAGTACTTATTAAGAATTATATGCAGATTGCACGGTATTATAAATAATACAAAAGCCGTTGTATCATCAAAATCACAATTTATTCTGTTCTGGAAGGCTAAGGTTGAAACTATACTTTTTATTCTTCAAAAATTAATATATTGATGAAATTTTCTTGTATTCATTATTGTAATCATTAGGATAATCAAAATCGTTTGTTGTAATCAATAAATTTACTAACCATAAAATATCGCTGAAACCCGATTGGTTTAGACACCATTATAAACTTTAAGTCACTTATATTAATTGTTATTTATGCTTTAATAATCTCTACCAGTCATTTTCACTTATTTTTATATTTTGCGTTCATAATGAAGTCATTACGATACGCAATTGCGTATCGTAATGACCTTCATTTCGATACGCAATGTTTACCTAACTTATTTTTAATTAATTGACAATTTATTTTAATAATATGTCGAAATTATTATTATTTTTTTTTTTATTTAGGTAAGTTTATTTACATGAAAATGTACAAATGGTTACAAATATAATCACAAATTGAGTAAGTAAATGTTATTGTAGAAGGCGCAAAATATTAAAAATCGTATAAAGAACTCATTTTATAAGACTTTTTTTCGCACTTGTCAATTTTAACGCGTGCGAAAAAAAAACATGTCTTATAAAACACGTTCTTTAATATACTATTATAGATACTGTTACTGAATCAGTTGTAAATATTCGGTACTATTCTGTTACTTTATTATTATCTGTTATCGATCGTTAAATTAATGACAATCGTTTATTTTGAATTGAATCAAGTTATCGATTGTATCAATTTTCGTAATCTATAACTACAATCGTTTTCTTTGTCATTTATTTGAAAATTTTATGCATTTCGCGCTCATATGAAGTCATTTACTAATAAATATTTCAATTATTTAATTATTACGTAGTATTGTAACATTGTAAATATTCACTCACAGAAGTGCGAAAAAAAAATAGTTTTAACAATATAAAATATACCTACCTAAAATTTTCCAAGAAAGAAAAACAGTTTATAATTTAAGAAAGAGTAATATAAAATATTTTTTAGTTTTAAATAATGGACCTTTTCAATTTAAAGAGATAGAAGATATGCGCAATGGGGTCTGCGCATAGTAAAAACCAGGCCCGGATACGGCCACCGGGCAACCGGGCAAATGCCCGGTGGGCCGAACCTTAAAATTGGGCCGACCTTACTGCAATTTTTAAATAAATAAAAAAAAATTAATCTGAGCAAAAACGGCTAGTCTGGAATACCTACCAGTCAAGAATTTTATTTTGATCATTATATACCGCGGGTGTCTACTGTTCTTGTGTACCATAGGAAATAAAATGCTAAAATTTTGCCCTATTAATTTTAGAACAAAAGTGTAAATACAAAAATATTCAAAATTAAAAACTGCGTTTAACAAGCCCTATATTATTGATTGCATGTGTTTCGTTAGCTTTTACAGTGATCCACGAACAATAGCACAATATGTTAAACAGTTGTATTTCTTAAGTTTCGCAGATGACATATCTCATAAAGTTTTAATAATTATTAAATTTATTAATTTATTTATAAGTAGGTAATCATGGATACATTTACCATCACAGATGTCAAAGTGAAACAATACGACCATGGAATTATGTTCTGTCTTGCTTAAAGACGGATATTTTATTTTATGTTTGTTTCATGACAAGAATCTATTATATCAATATATTTAGATTTTTTTGCTACAGTTTTTAATTCTCAACATTTTTTTGTATTTACACTTTAGTTCTAAAATTAATAGGGAAGAATTTAGAGCCGTATGAAAATTTTTACTTTTGTATTTCCTATGGTCCATAAAAAAGTAGACACCCGGAATATATTTGTAAAACCAATAAAAACACTGAATTCCACAAAAATTAGAGCGCGGAAAGTAATATTTATAGTCATCTTAGATTTATTTCTGAAGGGTATAATTCCTATAAAATGAATGTATAACCATCCGAGTTTCGTCAAATTGAGTTCTGTGCGTTGGGTTAATATTACATTAAAGTATTTTTTTTTTAATTTGCAAGCGATATAGTCACTTTTTTCACAAATACGGACTAATAATCATTTCGGCGCGAAATACCTATAAAATGCATGCACCACCCGAATTTTGCCAAATTGAGTTCAGCGCATTAGGTGACTTTACGTTCAAGTATTTTTTAAAAAATTTCGAACGAAGAAGTCATAACTTTATTTCTGCAAAAAATAATAAAATTTTGGGTTACTTCAGTGCAACAAAAAAAAAATGGAATTTCAAGGTGGTAGATATTCTAGAATCCAGCTTCAAATACAATAATTTAAAATGATTCTTTTTTCAAATTGAAATTAATTTTTAATTCGGGCCGGTCTGTTACTATTTGCCCGGGCCGGCTTTAGACCTCGTATCCGGCCCTGGTAAAAACAACTGAGATCTATGGCGTTTGTTTCTAAAAAATTTAGACGTAAAATGTGAGAATATCTAAGATAACTTTACAAAATCTTGTCGAAATAAGTTACAAAAGCTTTTATTGAAGATAAAATGTCTAACGATGAGAATACAAATACAGGTATTTTAATGACTGCAATATTTTTAACAGCCCAACTGACAGTTGTTCGCGCCATTTTCTTACTATTTGCAGCGATATAAAGAGATAGCCGTTAAAATGAAAAGGTCCATTACTACGTTTTATTGTAATATTGTGTATGTATATAAGTAAATATTCACTCACAAAATTTCGAAAAAAAAATAGTTTTAACAATATAAAATATACCTATCTAAAATTTTCCAAGAAAGAAAAACAGTATGTAATTTAAGAAAGAGTAATATAAAATATTTTTTAGTTTTAAATAATTATATAGGTTTTTTCTTTTCCACCGATATTCCCAACTATTAAAGTTTAGTTGAAAAAAGTTAAAGAAATATCCTTCCAAAGGCATATTTCTCTGGCATTGTTATATTGAAAATTATAACTGTAAAATTATTGACTACAACAAAGAATATTTTATTGATTACAAGAATGATTCCAACAAAGGAAATTTCATCAAGATTTTAATAATAGCATTTTACGAAGAAAAAAATACAATAAAATTATGGTGGAAATTATAAATATATAGTTTCGAAGGGTCCTCGCATGTCATAATAAATTGCTCTAGGCCTCGCGGTTTCTATAGCAGTGGCCCGGCCCCCGGATATCATTTCTACAATTTCGCAGATGCGGCTTGAGTGTTATAATTAAATATTGGGCGAGTTCTCGGATTACTTAAAAGATTTGTTTAAAATTTTCATCGCGCAAGGAGAAAGAGTCACTTGCATTTCTTAGTGCCTTGTTGTGAATACATAACCTAAATCTATAAACAGCATAAAAATGTAAATAGTACGAATTAATATGATATAAAATGCTTACTTGTATATTCTTTCACTTATGTACATTGCATTGAAGTACAGGCGATATAATATTCTAAATAAATAAATATATCATCACGGCATATTACCCATTGCTGGGTGTGCCAATCTGCTTTGTACGCAGATATCGGTAATGATGATGACATATTTGTACCGTGCGGACGTTTACCAAGCGTCACCTCACAAACACTGATACTTTTATCTGATTTTGACATATGTATTAATATGATAACTGCAGCATATTACTAATCGATAAATTTGTGTATGTTATCGATTATCATTAACCAATTTTAATGATCAAGTGAATTACTAAATCTCAATTTGTATTACATTTGTTCGTTACCTCGATAATGATCGATAAATGGTAATGATTGAGTTACAGAATAGCCCTGAATGTCTTGGTTTACGTACAGCAGAAAATGGAAACTTTGTACCTAGGTACATACGGAAATGTATGCAATCAGCATACTCAAGCATACGTCACACAAGGAATAAATTGAATGGGTGACCACTCATTTGTTATTGCGGTTATACTAACGTTTATATTTAATTTTTGCCGTTGATTTGATGGAGATAACGTATACTCCTTTGTAACACGTACGGTAATGAGATAGCGAATAAAAATCTCATGTATGCCATGTGTGTACGACAAAGATGCAAGATAAAAGTTTAGTAATTTTGCAGCAGAAATTGATGATGTGAGTATCAAATCGGGGAAACAGAGTCTATTATATAAAATTTTGTATTATTAATATTAATAAATAGTCATAATTTCCATTAGAAATAACAAATAAAATACCCAAGTTCAGGTAATATCTGAAAGTTTAATTCATATATCATATTGACGGCCTCCTGACAAAGTTTATAGGAAGTTGATATTAGATGACATATTGTAAGACCTTCGCCGAAACTAAAGACTACTTACGTACTTTGATTTATAGGTTATCTGTCTAATCATTTCTAATCCTAGGAATAGGATAGCGTTTTATACTTTGAAATAGGTAGGTAGCTATTAATACACTTTAGACGTTAATATATATTTTACTAGCACTATATTAACCTTTACCCTTAGTAAAATTATAATTAAATATCTGCTTAACGGCCATAATACGATTAATAAGCAAAATAATTTATGTCTAAAGTAACAATGAGGTGTTGCAAAAAAAATTAACATATCTATTTTCTATGTTCTACAGTATTATTAAATATGATTTTCTGTTCAAATTACTTTAAATATTAAGCACAGTCGCAATTTAAAAATTTACTTTTTGAATTGGCGCCAAATTACACTGCCTGTGACGTCAGAATTACATTAGCCAATAACAAAACTAGAAAGATGATGAAAAAAAAAACAAATGTATCATACATCAACGTCAATGATTGCTTTAATGACAACTGTGTGACTTAAGGTCTGACTTGTAGTTCAGCGTATTTTTGGTTCTTTAGTGTAATTCTTAGTTATTTATTATTATATTACAGCGTTATATTTCATAGTTTAATGCCCAGTATTATAAAAGATGGATAAGTAAAGCACTAGCAAAGTAAAATTTACTCTTGAAGTAAAATACTTTATTCCAGAGATTTTAGTCAAAACAAGAATAAAAATAGTAGCTAATTAAATCTATAGAATAAATTACTCCACCGATGTTCGAGGAAATAAATTTTATTGTGTAAAATAAATTTGACACATTAAATTAAATTCATTATAGATTTCATCCCATGTATTATTTTTAAATTTATTTATCTCCAACATGTTTGCTTTGACTATTTCTGAGTAATTTTCCCCCGTTCTTTTTTTTTTTTTCATTTTAGTTGACACCTGGCACTTTATGACACGCTCAGACATTTTATTGTTCATTTTGACTTTTGGATTTATTTCGTGTTAGGAACATACAGAATACATATTGTTAAAACATATATAAAACATATTCCAGCGACACATTGTTTTGAAAGATCCTCTTCAGTTGGAGATTGACATTATCGCCAGTAATAGTCTTAAGAAATACCGTCTAGTAATGTTTTATCCTAGATTTATCAATCTCTCTTATGCTCCAATAGTGCAAAGATTAGCCGGTATAAGAAACCGTAGCCTGAGTGCATCATTTTCCAGCTAAAAAATAAATGTATTCAATAGTTCTTATTTAATTATAAAAATATTTATATTTACATCTAAATGATCTTTAAAACAAAGAAGTTTTGATTTTATGTTATTAGCTTTACTTGCGACAACCATTTCATTCTTCTTTCTTCGTTTCGAGGCATTACTAGAAAATTTTTTCCCTATTATCAGTTCTGTTTGGGTACACTGCATAAAACACTGTTTTACAACCATGTTTGATTATTTCCAAATACAAAAATCAGTAGTAGTGACAGTGTCACTTGTTTAATTTCCGTCGGTGGCAAATGTAAGCCACACCCTCATTGGTTAGGTCGTTTCGAACGTCATCAGTCGAAAGGGGAAGCTGAAATTCAAACATTATAATTTCAAAGACAATTTTCGCATGAATAAAGAATAATACGAAAAACATAGAAAATGGGTGTAAAATATTTTTTCTTAATCTTTCGATTAAAGCAAAGAAAAAAACCTCTATCAAATCTATACTTTTTATCTTCGCTTGCAAGTATATAAAAATGAGCTTTCGTAAAGGTTCCTTCTTTAAAGCCAAATATGTAAAGCTTGCTTTTTGAAAATATTAATAATTTATCACCCTTATAACAACTTTCATATATGCAGTACAAAAAACGAACATTAAAGAGCACTCTCAATTTATCTAGCTTACGCAAAAATATCAGAGTATGCCAAAAGAAAAATGACTTTACATATAAGTAATAACGAGATAACTAAGTTATGTGTAGTCGTATGCAGAGATTAAGTTAATAACATTATTGTCTGCTGGAATATGCTTCTATGTTCGTTGCGATTTTCGAGCAAAATTATTCAAATACCAGACGACCAGGCGACTCGGAATGATAGTAATATGAAGCCATTAGACTAATCCCATCCATGACAATCATGTACGAGTATTACATTATTAAAACGTCTACAGTAGAAACTTATTTTGGATTTATGTAGTGGAATATAATAGACCGGCGTTGTCCGAAATCCAAAATGTGGTCCATATATCATAAATAAATGTACCAATACATCGTTTTTATTACCGCTCGCCCATCACCGAAGGTAAGAAAAGTGTAGGGAAGGTATTAAAAATCACATATCGAGATTTTGGTAAATAAGAACGTTTTAGGGTTGCTAGAATCATATTTTAATATTTTCATGGGGTCTCGTGGCCGCGTGCCTGAGTGTCTGGTCGCGAATCTGGGGAACTGGGTTCGATCCCGACCGACGCCAAATATTTACAATTTTAAATAGCACAAAATTGACCCCTGTGGTGCACTCTCCACGCCAGCAATGAGTGCCCGTGAGGTGACGCCTGGTAAACGCCCGCACGGTACAAATATGTCATCATCATTACCGATATCTGCGCGTACAAAGCAGATTGGCACACCCAGCAATGGGTAATATGCCGTGATGATATATTTATTTATATTTATTTATTTCATTACATACGGATGTGGATCCAATTATAACTTTAACTCAAAAACTATTCAACCGATAAAAGACAATGGATTCTTTTTAAAAAAATCATACTTGTCAAGTTTCACCAAGTATCGTAATTGTACCTACTTTGTACCTTTATTATTATTGATTATTTTCTTTATGAAACCGGACCTTAAACATTATTTTTTTTCGCTAAACAGGGTGTGCCAGGGTGAGCTTACGCTATCGTTATTTTAAAAAATATTCAATATTATTTTTCGAAATTTGGTATCTAGGGTGTTTCTTAGGTTAAAAATATAACAGCACGCTGCGTTTTATAATTATTTATTTATAAAAACCTTTTCGATGATCGATTTCGGCTATGTATCGAAGCGGATCGAAGCGTCAAAGCATTAAAATAATATTGTCATGGTTAAGATTAGTTGAAAAATTGATGAATTTTGAACTAATTATTGAATTGGTGTTTAAGAGCCAACAGATAGATTTGAACTATATATTAATAAACGACAATTTTTGAAAATTGTAATTTCACCGTGAACGTAAAGTTGAAGAAACTCAATTTTTACCTCTCGCTAAGAGAGGTATTGTATTCATGCTAAAAATCGCATATCCAGATTTTAATGAATAAGCACGTTTTAAGGTCCCTAGAATACGATTATAACATTTTTACGATGATGTCCGTATGTGTGTGTGGATGTGTGTGTGGATGTTGGATTCACTATATCTCAAATACTATAAGACTTAAGACATTTGTAACTACGGATTCCTCAATCTAACAATAATGGGAAGAGTCGAGTCAGTTTTGGTAACAATTGGACAACCGGAAGTAGTAGTTACACGAAACAAATCATCTAAATATTATTTATCGAAAATTTATGTAAATGTAAATTCATTATTATATCTTCTATAGATTTAGAGATAAAGAAAGGCATATAAAATAATTGATGAAAAAAATCTCAGATCAAAGTACTACAAGGCAAGAAATTCAAATGTTTGTAATTGACACATACATGTCACCCACTGTCAAAAATATTTGTGCCATTGTCAAAAATATTCATAAATCAAGATTTTAAGAAACGATATCGTTACTAAAAACAGACGGTTATGAATTTGGTGTGACATTTTGTAAATCGTTTGGAACCCCACTACACGCAGAAATGAACCCTTAAAGATATTGGCCATAATATTAATGCTGTACGAAACATGTTAGTGGCAACAATTTTTGGAAGATGGATATGCGTACAAACAGGTAAAATATCTGGCGAGAGGTTATGTGCTGGCCACATCAGATTTTTTTAAGTGGAACACCCCATTTTTTATTTTTTAATTGAATTCTTTGTTAAAAAATAGGGGTAGTTTATGTAGCATGTCCTATGTTGAAAGTTGATAGATTTAAAATAGAAAATTTTTGGATATAAATTAAATTTTAGTTATTTCAACAATGTTAAATTTTTATTATTTTTACTGCTAAAACTTCTAGACGCTGGTCATGCCTGATGATGAGATTCTTGAAATTTCGAAACCGATCGCATCGAATTGAATAAACATTTATATTAAACTGAAGAACTTCATCAGAGTCTCCTAACACTTAATTTCTACGCCTGGCTATGGGTCTTATAAAGAGATTATAGGGCAAAATTTCAATTTTCCGTGAAGTCAATCAACGATTTACAAAATATATTCTAACTAGCAGTTATCAGACGTGAAATGCAAAATTAGCTTTGTTATTTAATTAGTTTAAAATCATCATGAAATCTACAATTTTGTTCCGCGGAACATCATGCACCTCGAATTTTCACTCATCACTCATTCTTAAAAACTCAAACATTAAACTAATCAAAATCTGTTACTTTACGTTGTCAATAGAGTAGAAATATGTACAAATATTGAGAATCGACATGCCTTTTAACTTACTTATAAATAACTTCACTGCTATATTTAACAACGATTTTTCACAACGACCGTTTTTAACAATGTCTTTATTTATGTATTTACTGAATACCAATTGAATGACAGTTGTTACAAGAGTTGCTAAAAATCGTTGTTGTCAGTTGTTACCTAACGAGTATGTTAACAATTATCTTAGTGAATTAGTCCGAATATGAATAAAAACTGAAACAGAAAAAATAGTATTAAACAGTTGTTACAGAAGGCTATTTGTTTAAGACCAACAAGTGTTAAATAATTACTGAATTTGAAATGGTTAACCCCTTTGAGGTAGCAACCATTTTTCCATATTTGATAAGGCAGTTGTTAGTTCATAGAAGAAGGCAGCACAAACTTGATGTCCTATTATAAAAATAATATTTTGATTAGAAGCCCAAGTGCGCGCGCAAACCCCCCTCTAAACACCCCCAGCCGTTTGCCGTATCGATCGGTGAGCGACACAGCGTCAGTAGCTAGTTGGCTGTCGTAGAGAGTATACGCGTGCCCGCTGTCTCGCGTCGTTGTTGTATTTTTGCAATTAAAATTTAACTCTGCTTGCCTAGCACGACAAGTAGTTTATTTGTTGTTAGAATTATAATTCATTTTGTCAATTACGTCAAATAAACCGAGCTTTATTTGATTTTGTCCTTGTTGTTGGATCGTGCAACTTATTGCGTCGCCATTTTATACAGCCAACAGTTGCTCAGGAATCAGTTGTAAAACCGTGTTACACAACTTGATTTCTAACGGAAACCCGCGTTGTTAGGGTTTGATTCATATTCTTGTTTTTAATAATAGTATTTCGCTGTAGAGTGAGTTTGCATATGTTTCTTTCAAATGACATCATCGGATTGCATTTATTGTTGTGGCGTAGTTTAAAAATATTTCTTCATTCTTGTATTTTGGTTTGGTCGTTATTAGGTTCATTTAGGGTTCCTGATATTACTTTAGCTAGATTTGTTTGTTCATATAATTATTAATTGACATGAATAATTCCTACCATATAGTACTTGGTTGTATAGTTGGTTGATTGTAGTTTAGGTTGCTTGTGTTCAATACGCTATATCATATATCTTAAAATTGATTTTCATTGGTATTTGTTATTTTTATTTCAATTAAGCTTAGTACGTTGTTAGTTCGTTAAACTGACTGATCCTTCGATCGTTTGTGTTCGTTCGTTCGTTCGTTTGTGTTCGTTCGTTCGCTCCTTCGTTTGTCTCACAAAATAATATTATCCTGGTTATATTGGCCAAATCCAGGGGTGTGAACAAGCTATCGAATCTTGTTCATTCAATACGATTTAAACATATTTAATTTGCATATAGTTTTTTTTCCATACATTAACAACAAACACTATTCAACCAGTTGTTCGTTCACCCACTATCACAAAATAAATTTTAATTAACATATCTCTAAGACTCTGAAAATGAAAATATGGATAACTTTATAAATTGGAACAGTAGTTATACAAGTATGAGTAATGTATACAAAAAAACTTGATACAGTTGCTAAACATTAGTAAATAAATATAAAGATAGGTAGTTAAATTAATAAAACATAAATGGCGGGAGGTATCGTGTTGGCCACATCAGATTTTTAAAATTGACTTACATTACCTTTCCAATTAAATATTTATTTTGCTATTTTACTACAAATAATTTACATACCTAATATATTACGAACCTATTCTACGATGGAATATAGGTGCCTATTTTAGTAGCAGATAGAACAAGGGATTACTACTTAATATCTTTGTAAAGAAATAATGAAAGGGCTTGAGACTCATCAAAGGCTTGGAATACTCTCTAGGGATCTTATCTACCTTTCACAGAGGGTTTTCAGAGCATAAGGGAGTAAAGCACACAGATCAAGGCTGCTAACTGCAGACGCAGACAAAGATATGATAATTGCGCATGATGATGAATTGATAAAGACAAATCATACGGCTTAGCTGCATTCATCATCATTATTAATATTAAAAGTTAAAGTAAAAATAGTACCTAATGATATAGATTGTATAATGAAATGATATAGGGAGAATGGTAGATTTAAAAAAGTCTTTATTACACTATTCAAAATATTTGAAGGTAATGAGGTGTGCAAAAAAAATTAACATATCTTTTTACCTCTCGCTAAGAGAGGTATTGGATTCATGCTAAAAATCGCATATCCAGATTTAGTGAATAAGCACGTTTTAAGGTCCCTAGAATCCGATTATAACATTTTCACGATGATGTCCGTATGTGTGTGTGGATGTGTGTGTAGATGTTGGATCCACGATTTCTCAAATACTATAAAACTTATGACATTTTTAACTACGGATTCCTCAATCTAACAATAATAGGAAGAGTTGATTAAATTTTGGTAACAATTGGACAACCGGAAGTAGTAGTTACAAAGAAAAAAATCATCTAAATATTATTTATCGAAAATTTATGTAATTACTTCTATTAAAGAACGTTAAATTCTTTATTCGATAAATATAAATTCATTATTATATCTTCTATAGATTTAGAGATAAAGAAATGCATATAAAATAATTTGATGTAAAATTTCTCAGATCAAACTATTTCAAGGCAAGAAATTCAAATGTTTGTAATTGATACATAAATGTCACTGTCAAAAATATTTGTATGCCACTGTCAAAAATATTTGTACATCATTATGAAGATTATGAAAATAAAAAAAGTCAAAAACGCAAAAGAATATACGTAAAAAAGAATATAAAAGGAATTTGCGAAAAAATGGCAAATATAAAGAAAAAGAAAAGGAAAGTAGAAAGAGAAAATTTCAGGATATTGAATATAAAGAAAATGTATGTATTGTACATAATTTATATTAAAATATCCCATAGATTTTGCAAATATATGTGAGAATTATTTTGTAGTGAGACATGAATATATGTATTTGTAATTAAAAATATTTTTCGTTTTATGCGAACAACCAGGTAAAATATCTGGCGAGAGGTTATGTGTTGGCCACATCAGATTTTTCCTTCTGAAATTTGAATAAGCACGTTCTACAGTGTTATTAAATAAGATTTTCTGTTCAAATTTCTGTATATATTAAGCACAGTAGCAGTTTAAAAATATACTTTTTGAATTGGCACCAAATTACACCGTCAGACATACATAAGCCAATGACAAAACTGGAAAGATGATGAAAAAAAAAAGGTATCATACATAAACGTCTATGATTGTTTTAATGACAACTGTGTGACATAATGTATGACTTATAGTGCAGCATGATTTTTGGTTCTTTTAGCGTAGTTCTTAGTTACATATTTATTATTATATTACAGCGTTATATTTCATAGTTTAATGCCCAGTATTATAAAAGATGGATAAGTAAAGCACTAGCAAAGTAAAATTTACTCCTGAAGTAACATAGTTTATTCCAGAGATTTTCGTCAAAATAAGAATAAAAATACTAGCTAAGTAAATCTACAGAATAAATTACTCCACCGATGTTCGAGGAAGTAAATTTTATTCCGTAAAATAAATTTGACACATGTAAACATTAATTAAATTAAATTCATAATAAATATAATCCCATATATTATTTTTACATTTATTTATCTCCAATATGTTTGCTTTGTGTATTTCTGAGTAATTTTCCCCCGTTCTCTCTTTTTTACATTTTAGTTGACACCTGACACTTTATGACACACACACTTTATTTTCTATTTTGACTTTTGGATTTATTTCGTGTCAGGAACATACAAAATACAATATTATTAAAACATATAGTATAAAACATATCCCAGCGACACATCGTTTGGAATAGATCCTCTTTAGTTGGAGATTGACATTATCGTCAGTAGTGGTCTTAAGCAATACCGTCTAGTAATATTTTATCCTAGATTTATCAAACTGTCTAATGGTATACTAGTGCAAAGATTAGCCGGTATAAGAAACCGTAGCCTGAGTGCATCATTTTCCAACTAAAAAAATAAATGTATTCAATAGTTCTTATTTAATATAAAAATATTTATATTTACATCAAAATGATCTTTACAACAAAGAAGTTTTGATTTAATGTTATTATCTTTACTTGCGACAACCATTTCATTCTTCTTTCTTCGTTTTGAGGCATTATTAAAAATATGTTTTATGTTTCCCTATTATCAGTTCTATTTGGGCACACTACACAAAATACTTACCAACCATGTTTGATTATTACCAAATACAAAAATCTGATGTGGCCAGCACTTAACCTCTCGCCAGATATTTTACCTGGTTGTAAGCATAAAACGAAAAATATTTTTAAATACAAATACCTACACACACATTCTCACATATATTTGCAAAATCTATGGGATATTTTAATATAAATTATGTACAATACATACATTTTCTTTATATTCAATATCCTGAAATTTTCTTTTTCTACTTTTCTTTATATTCGTCATTTCTTCGCAAATTCCTTTTATATTCTTTTTTACGTATATTCTTTTGCGTTGTTGACTTTTTTTTATTTTCATAATGTTGTACAAATGTTTTTGACAGTGACATTTATGTGTCAATTACAAACATTTGAAGTAGTTTGATCTTATTTTATATGCATTTCTTTATCTCTAAATCTATTGAAGTTATAATAATGAATTTATATTTATCGAATAAAAAATTTAACGTTAGTAATTACATAAATTTTCGATAAATAATATTTAGATGATTTTTTTCTTGTAACTACTACTTTCGGTTATCCAATTGTTACCAAAACTTAATCAACTCTTCCCATTATTGTTAAATTGAGGAATCCATAGTTAAAAATGTTTTAAGTCTTATAGTATTGGAGAAATCGTAGATCCAACATCCACACATCCACACACACATACGGACATCATCGTAAAAATGTTATAATCGGATTCTAGGGTCCTTAAAACGTGCTTATTCACTAAAATCTGGATATGCGATTTTTAGTAAATTCAATACCTCTCTTAGCGAGAGGTAAAAATCAGTAGTAGTTGACAGCTGTCATGACTGTCACTCGTCTAAATTCCGTCGGCGACAAATGTAAGCCACACCCTCATTGGTTAGGTTTATTCGAACGAAAGGAGAAGCGGAAATTCAAACATTATAATTTCAAAGGCAATTTTCTCGTGAATAAAGAATAATACGAAAAAAATAAAAAATAGGGGCTAAATATCTTTTCTTGTTTTTTTTTTTTGATTAAAGCAAAGAAAAAAAAACCGTGCAACACCTCATTGTAAAATTGTAATTGAGTAACACTTTTGAAGAATGCTGGAAAAAAATTTCGTCTTGCAGCTACAAGTCAGATTTTCGAAGAGCGGCTTTTTTTCTAGTTTCAATTTATTTAAAGTGCTTGAAAGCATTTTCATAAATGATTTACTAAATAATTAATTTAGCCTAAATTACGCTGCGGACGGTATTACGGTAGCGAATTTTAAAGTTTTGCTCATAAATCAGCTTTGTACTATCCTCGGAATAGAAATATGATATTAAAGTGCATGGAACAAAGATGCGAAATAAGTTGGCAAAAAGAATAAGAACGTTTTCTTTGTTTTTTATCAGAGATATCTAATTTATTTAACCTACGTTATGGTGCTTTGAGTTATAGCAGACGGAAAGACAAATACGCAAGCGGACAGATAGAAATCATCGGGTAACTTGGTTAGATAGATTCAATATAGGTTGTCTCTTGTATTTTCTCTCAAATTCTCTTACCGAAAATTTCTTATCTCAGCTGGGCAATTTGATTCTTATTTCATCCAACTTAAAGCTTTTAAAGCAATTCATGTTAAAGAGAATAGAATGTTACATTGACATTTAGATATATACACATACAAATTTAAATTAAACTTAAAGAGAAGAAAAACTATTTTTTTTGCCAATGTTTCTCAAAATACGGGACCTAACTTTTTAATTTTAGATGGGACCATATATTTTTATTTTATTTTGCTCATTCGTTAGAGAATTTAATTCTGAATTCAGTGATATAATATTTTTATTCCCTTACATAACGATTTGTTTGAGAAAAATGCATGTAAAGTTTCATATTAATTTAATTAAAATAAGGCTATAATAAGAGTGTCATGAGTGGAAAAAATCTGGTGTGGCCAACACAACACCCCCCGCCGTTTAATTTTTATTAATTCAAATATATATACGCCAGCAATAAGTGCCCGTGAGGTGACGTCTGGTAAACGTCCGCACGGTACAAATATATCATCATCATTACCGATATCTGCATACAAAGCAGATTCAGATTGGCACGCCCAGCAATGGGTAATATGCCGTGATGATATATGTATTTATTTATTTATATATATATATATATATATATATATATATATATATATATATATATATATATATATATATATATATATATATACTTACATGTTTAGTTATGCTGAAAACTTTATTAAGTCCCATTCTATATAACTATGGTTCTATGTATTATTTTCTTTTTAAAACGTTACTATTATTAATTTGAAATGATTAGTTCTTTGAGAGTGACATTTATCTGTCTATTTTGGGTGTCAAATAAAGTGCCATTTCCGGTTATCTGAATTACACACACACACGCACGCACGCACGCACGCATGCACACACACATATACGGACATCATCGTAAAAATGTTATAATCGGATTCTAGGGACCTTAAAACGTGTTTATTCACTAAAAATCTGGATATGCGATTTTTAGCATGAATTCAATTCCTCTCTTAGCGAAAGGTAAAAAGGATAATGTAAAACCTACTTGTCATTATTCGTAATTATGCGATTTTTATGCTACATTTTATGCTTCTCCTTATCCCTTTTCAATAATATCCTCCATCATGTCTTTTATGAAAATAAATCGCAGAGACAGTACGGCAGAGAGGGTGACAAGTTATGAATCAGACAACCTAGTTCCCGGTCCAGTCTCCAGTCCTACTTCCTACCCAGTCACTTCCTATTAACTGCTCCCAAAATTCCACTTTCCATACGTAAGTACCCTTGAGATGTCGACTCGTAAAAGCTTCATGGTGCAAAAATATCATCTGTCAAGGTTTGTCCTTAAAAGAGCTGCCACATACAACTCACACCTAACCATATATTTATTGAGAACACACTATGTCACAACACATTTATTTATTGATATATATATATATATATATATATATATATATATATATATATATATATATATATATATATATATATATATATATTGCGATTTTATACCGGGTTAAGACGATCCACGCTTTAATAACTTTTTTATTTATAATTATTTTTTTATTTATTTTTTTATATATTTGTAAACTGGGCTTAGGGACTCACTAATCATGGTATTTAGCATGATGTTAGCGCATCCTGTTTAACCGGTAGTGACATAAACTTTCATATTTCAAATGGGACACCTATATATTTTTATATATTTAGTTATTGCGGAAACTGTATTTAAGATTCATTCACCATTCCATATACCTAACTATGGTTCTATTCACTATTTTCTTTTTAAACCGTTACTGTTATTAATTTGTAATTAGTTCTTTGACAGTGTCATTTATGTCAGTTACATACATTTAAGATATGAACTGTGTAACTAAGGTGATTTACTTGTTTAAAGCGTAGGCTCCAGGATTAAATTTATGGATAATTTTATGAATTTATCCATAAAATATATAGAAAAAGTATTAATGCATATCTATAGAAAATTTAATAATCTTTAATTTTTATAATGACATTAATCCTGAAAAAATAACATTTAAAGGTATTTTTCGAAGAAAAACTATTTTGAGCTTCTTGTAAAGTGCCATTTCCGGTTATCCGATTTACATCAAAATCTAATGGGCTTTTTCCATTACAGAAAAAGTTCGAAATACAAGGTTTCAAAATTTTCTGAATGATAGTATTTGAGTTAGAGTAAAGGATCTACACACACGTACACACATACATCATCGTGAAAATGTTAAAATTGGATTCTAGGGACCTTAAAACGTGGTCATTTAGCAAAATCTCGATATGCGATTTTTAGCACGATCCCTATACCTCCCTTACCATGGGTAGCGGGAGGTAAAAATATTTTATGTTGATAGTTTTTTTCCATAGGAAAAAAACACGAAAATCCTATAAAATAATGTATATGTGAAATATGTCAGTTATATCCTGCAGTATTAAAATGAAAATGTGTTTATAGAAAGTTTTAATTATTATCGCTACGCCATAGAGAAACGTTAAACCATTGAAAAGAGAACTTAGCTTAGAATTTATTTTTTCTGTTTTGGTTATTTCAATTCTCATTATTTATCTGTATAATCCTAGCATTCATAATAATTTAAGACCTCGGGCATAGTTTAATATGTTCAATAATCTTAAGCACATTCTGAGTAAAAAGGGCTGTTACGACTTTTGGGATGGTTGCCATGTTGAATAATCCTTAATTTTCTTGTTATCTTCACCTTTTTATATGGGGTCTCGTGGCCGCGTGCCTGAGTGTCAGGTCGCGAATCTGGGGAACCGGGTTCGATCCCGACCGAAGCCAAATATTTCCAATTTTAAATGGCACAAAATTGACCCCTGTGGTGCATTCTCCACGCCAGCAATGAGTGCCTGTGAGGTGACGCCTGGTAAGCGCCTCACAGTACAAATATTTCATCATTACCGATATCTGTGTACAAAGCAGATTGGCACACCCAGCAATGGGTGATAAGCCGTGATGATATATTTATTTGTATTTATCTTTTTATTATTTTTATTCGTCTTAGGTCTGTGATTTCCATCTCATAATAGCTATTATAAACGAGGTAGTGCAAAAAATATAACGTTTAAAAGTATACTTTTTGAATTGGCGCAAAACTACACTGCCTGTGACGACAGAAAGACCCTATCCAACGATAGAACTGAAAAGACGATGAAGAAAAATGTATCCTGACTAACTTCAATGATTGCTTTAATGACAACTGTGAACTGTGTGACATTAGGTCTGACATAAAGTACAGCGTGATTTTTGGTTCTTCAGCGTTGTTCTTAGTTTATTATTTATTATAGCGTTATATATCATAGTTTAATGCCCAGTTTTATAAAAGATGGTTAAGTAAAGTATTATTATAAAACAAGAATAAAAATACTAGCTAAGTTAATCTACAGAATAAATTACTCCACCGATTTTCAAAAAAGTAAATTTGCATTTATTTATTCAAT